>CM068368.1:882945860-883203360 GCA_034769895.1 Magicicada septendecula | reverse complement strand
AGAAATATTGTATTAATATTAGTGGAAAATTCAGATGAAATTTATTTCCGTTTATAAAAAAACCGCGGATAATCCTCAACGAGGATAAACGACTCGCGGAAAATCGGAAGTTTACTATGTTACCTTTGAAGGTAAATTTCCGTTTCTTCTGTTACGATTACTTAGGGTTACATCGTCTGGATTGGTAGTTCGTCTGGACTACGGTTCAGTATCGGCTGAATTGGTGGCAACATCTTTGCCGAATGGATGACTTCCGCATCCTCAAACAACTATGGAACTATAAGCCGAGGGATCGGAGAGGTGTGGCACGTCCGAGGAAGCGCTGGAGTAACCAGCTCTAAAATTTGTCTATTGGAGACCGGAACAAACAATCCTTGGTTTAATCGGTGAAGGTGATGATGATGATGATCGTCTGGATTAAGTGGTAACCAGCCCTGCCCTATCTGTCTGTCTGTCTGCCGTCTGTCTGTATGTCTGTCTATCTGTCTGTGTCTCTGTCTGTCTGTCTATCTATCTGTCTGTCTGTCTGTCTGTCTGTCTCTGTCTCTCTCTCTCTCTCTCTCTCTCTCTCTCTCTCTCTCTCTCTCTCTCTCTCTCTCTCTCTCTCTCTCTCTCTCTCTCTCTCTCTCTCCCTCCCTCCCTCCCTCCAAACCCTCCCTCCCTCCCGCAGTCTTCTACTCCCTCTGCGTAGACATTTATAATTCACAGCAAACAAAGCAGGACCAAAAAGCGGCGAGAGAAGTTGTAAATGAAGTCGACCCGTGTTGTACACTGCCCATTGTATCGTTTGTTTGCTTAAGCTTTACAACAGTTTGACCTGGTTACCGCTGCAATTGTTTCACTTCACCACAGCCTCTGAGCTGTTTGTTACAAGAATTTTCGCCCAGACAATGCAGGTTAATGTTTTTGTAACGGTTTTCATTAACATATCAAATGCAACCATGTGTACTACAAAATGTTAGTAAATGTTCACATAATGCTGTTTTTAATAGAATATAAAACCACGTACGCGACGAGCATTTTAATTTGAAACCAATGTTAAAAGACAGGCGCCTATAACCTATCATTTAATGACTATAATTGTTTGTACATCGGTAAAACGGGGTAACGTTTTCTTAAAAATGTTCTTGAACACACGCCTCAACAATTAACATAGTCTAACAATCAACCGTATATTAAAACAATGTACGTCAAAATACAAAATTAAAGTTTTACAAAGTTATGGCAATCTCTTCACTGTCCTATGTTTGTGAACTGTGGACAACAACCAAAAAATAAGACAGTAAAATACAGGTGTTGGGAATGGCGTGCTTAGAGGAGTTAAAAGGTGTTATGAACTAGATCGTATAAGAAATTAGGTCATAACAGAACATTTACAAGATTTTCGCTTGAATAAAAACTAAAAGATTACAATCAACGGTGGAAAGAACACTTAAAAAGAATATCATATTCTAGACTACCCAAAAAAGTCTGAAAATAGAAACATATAGGTTACAGGTGTGTGATGTGCGAACTAAGGAAGATATGGTTGGAAAAGTTTTGAAGGCGGAACAGGCAGCACCTTGCCTATGTGGTGTTGAGAAGATGATGATATTCTTTACGGTAGTTAATGAAATACTGTATTAGTATTAGTGGAAAATTCGGCTGAAACTCAGTTCAGCTTATTAAAAAAAATTGCTGGTTGTCGCGGATAATCCGCAACGGGGATAAATGTCTCGCCTATCCGCAGTTCGGTCAGTACTCGTCAGTTTACCGTTTGAAGGTCACTTTCCGTTTATTTTATTAAGGTTATATCGTCTGCATAAAGCAGGAACCAGCATTGGCCTGTCTGTCTGTCTTTGTATCTGTCTGTTTGCCCCTCTCTCTCTCTCTCTCTCGCTCTCTCTCTTTCTCTCTCTCCCTCTCTCTCTTGCTGTCCCCCACGCCCTCTGCGTAGTCATTTATAATTCACAGCAAAAAAGCAGGAGCAAAAAGCGGCGAGAGAAGTAGTAAAAGAAGTCGACCCGTGTTGTACACTGCCCATTGTATCGTTTGTTTGCTTAAGCTTTACAACAGCTTGACCTGGTTACCGCTGCCATTGTTTCACTTCAACACAGCCTCTGAGATGTTTGTTGGAAGAATTTTTTTCCAGACAATGCAGCGAGCCTAATATTTTAATAACGGTTTTGACAAGTATATTAAAAATGTAACCATGAGTAACCCAAAATATTAGAAAATGTTCACACAATACAGTTTTTTTTTTAATTTTTTTATAAGCTCGCTGCAACAGCATCGGTCATTACAGAGCACAAAAATTATAAAAATGAATTTGTAAATCTTACAGTAATTCTCATACAGATGCAATAACGTATTGTTACGACTGACAAACGATCGTCGTATGGTACAGTGGAAAACAAAATACAAGACACCAATTGAGTCACTAATCACCAACTTTAATTATCACAATTAAGCAGTTTGTAATCAACGAGATAGTCTGTTAAAACAAATCAAATAAAAATTGTTCACACGCAATAAAAAAATGTCAACTTATATAAAACACAATCGTATTACAATTGTCCCGCACAATTATAAAACACAATACTACGAACCGCACTCAAATAAATCACATCTCAAACTCAACTGAGCCTCGCTGAGTACTTGTATTTATACCCCGCCGAAAATCCAGAAACATCCATACTACGCATCAACAACGCCACTAGAAGAAAACAGAACGTAATTGGTTGGGCCTTGCACACAGCGCGCGCGGACCGGTGAGACCGGAACAATCTCGCTAACGCATGTTGAGAATCACGTACGCACGCAACATTACATCCAGTTCTACTGGAACATTCGAGAAACATGTAGATTGTGCTGTAATGTCTTTACAATATATTAAACTAGAAGGTGCTCAGTGAAGACAAACATTGCAACAAAATACACAGGAACTGGTAAGATTTAAAAACCACATTAAATATTTGTTTAAATATGAACTAATGCAAATAAATGAGATAAACAAAAATATTCAACAAATAAAATATTTCTTTAAAAATGCAAAATAAAATAAGAAATATTGCCTACGCAAAACAAACATTATAAATACAACACAAATTTTAACTTATTTGTGTCGACGTTGACGCTTCGACAATGTTTATGTCACTGTCGTGTGTTTGGCGTCAGCAAAAAAATTGTCCTGATGATGACAATAAACACTGTCGAAACATCGACACAAATAATTTAAAATTTGTGTTATATTTTTGACCGATCCTCACAAACCCTTCGCCGAAAAATTTATTGATTGACGGTCACTACGAATTTAAAGATTTAATTAAAAATACACATCATCCAGATATATAACATAAATATAACACGTAATAACATATGAACAACAAACAATATATAGCAGTAAATGTACCAACAGGTTACATAATAATAAATGTATATAATAAAAAATACGGTAATAACAATTTCGACCACATATCAAGCCATTAACTTAATTGTCCTAGAAATTACACAATTGTTAATGTTAATACAGTTTTTAATCTATATATATATATATATATATATATAACTCTAAAGCCTGAGAATTTATGTGTACTGAAAACAAATCCACACCGTTACACCGAATGCCGCTAAATTTTGCACATGTAAGCTTTGACTCAATGCATAAAATGCTGTCTCACTTTGAATTTGTTATTTTGCCCCATTCGCACGATTTAGGCCCTTTTAATTAAGGTCTTTTGTTGAAGCGTATAAAGACATCAACAACAATACCATGGATATCAGAATTAATTACCATAGAAACAAGTAAATAAAAAAAGCTATTTAGCGGAAACGGACTGTACCTTTATCTGTTCCTGCAGTACACTTTCGATGTTTTATATAATATACGATTGTATCGATATGTTACGATGTGGAAAAGAAGTGTACTAAAATTGTAAATTGTCCTATTTCTTGTTGTAAAGCGAAAATACGTATTGTTTTCATTTGTGAGGTTAGGTGACAACGGTTTTTGGTTTTATGTTTACTGCTGAAATAAACAAAAGCCATGGTTCAGGAAAACATAACGTTTAATGTGATATACAATGGTTATAACGCAGTAACATTTAAAATAAGGAACCCAACGTTTTTCAGTTAACGGATACTTGTATCTTGTAAATACTTTGGGTGTGTCGTAATCACAGGTGTTGCGTTTTACCAACGTTTTTCTACTTTTATTATAGTTTTATCTACTTATGGATAGTTTTGTTAATGTTTAGTCATATTTATTAAATTAAATATAATTACAAATTTATAATTTTATTTACTTTATTGTATTATTATAACGGAAAGTTGACACCTTGCCTACAAGTTGGTTTACAGATTGCACCTTTCCGGCCTTTGTAATGTTAATTTGGTATTTATGAGAGGGTCAACGCAACGGTTCCCTCCGGCGCGCAACCAAACAAAGTTTGTCATTTCAACGCAACAGTTTTTGTCGTGGTCGTCGCATGCAGCATTATTACGCAAACACATCATACCTCGTATTATACGTGTGTGACTTTTGTTTGTCTCTGTTGCCGCTGCCTCACTCTGTAACAGAACATGTCTGCCAGCAGTTCAGCGCTGTTTTAATCACATACAATGCGCATTATTTTTAAGGGGCGTCTGCAGTCCCTGTCTAGTAAGTCTAGTGATGTTACATCGCCCAAATTCAGATACATTTTCGTCTGAAAGCTGATGAGAAAGACTCTTGAAATTTTTATATGTGTTTTATGAATACAAGTTATTATAATTAATTAAAACTTCCGGGCTGAAAGGCCGTGGTCGAATGCTTGATGTAAAATCGCTAGACGTTTCGGCCACACCACCGGTGGCCATCTTCAGTAGCAAAGAATGTTCGTAATAGATGGTATGCCGAACAATTCGCCCAGCGAAATAGGAACAAGCAACAGTGAGAGACGGCAACGCTGTTTCTATTTATAACTTTTTGGCCGCTTTAGGTGTATAACGCGAACCAATCAGAAGCCAGCTCATCATTCTCCACTCTGATTGGCCGTGGAAAATAAACCATGCCAGACACTATTTAAGGAGATGCTTTCACCCCGGCGGTTCTCCCTCGCCTGTGGAAAACTGCCAACGTCATCATGATCCAGAAATCTAAAAAGCCGCCCACGCTACCTGGAAGCTACCGCCCAATATCACTATTGCCAGTAATCTCGAAGGTATTCGAGCGTCTTCTCCTGGCCCGTATTCGGCCCCTGGTGGATGGTTTCATCCGCGAGGAGCAGTTTGGGTTTAGGCCGAGGCACTCGACTACTCTTCAGCTAGTACGGGTCGTCACCTATCTAACCGACGCTGCCAACAATCATCAGGCAACAGGCGCTGTCCTGTTGGATGTGAGCAAAGCCTTCGATAAAGTCTGGCACGAAGGCCTGCTCTACAAACTGGCGCATTAGCCAATCCCGACATCTATCGTCCACTTGCTCCGATCCTATCTGACGGATCGCACCTTCAGGATCAGCGTAGATGGGGCGTTCTCTCGGGTTCGCCCTGTCTCCGCCGGCGTCCCACAAGGATCTGTCCTCGGCCCCGTTCTGTATGTACTGTACACGAACGATCTGCCTGTTTATCCCGGGGTCACGCTATCTCTATTTGCCGACGACGCGATGTTTCATTTTAGCTCGCTTTCACCTTGGCGGACGAGCGTAATGTTACAACGCCAGTTGGATATGCTTCCGGACTGGCTAAGGAAATGGCGGGTAGCGATCAATACGGAGAAATCCGAGGCGATCTGCTTTACGCATAAGTCCATTTCCCGATGCCAATCCCTCTCCTTAGAGGGGAGACCCATCAACTGGACCGAGACGGTGAAGTACCTAGGTGTTCGGCTTGATCGGCACTTAAACTTCAACGCCCACGTGACCTCAACCCTCAACTTGGCTCGTGGCGTCAGAGCCAAACTGTCTCCTATGCTTTCGCGGAACAGCTGCCTGGCTGTCCGTACCAAACTTACATTGTATCTACTGTTCCTCCGAACAGTACTCACTTATGCGGCACCCGCCTGGTGGCCTCTCCTGTCGGCCACCAACAGGCATAGGCTGACTACATTTCAGAACTGGACCCTACGCTCCCTCACGGGGTCCCCGTGGTATGTGCGAAATACCGCCATACATCGGGGTCTCCGTGTTCCCACCTTAGAGGTCTTCGTCTGGTCCCTGGCAACGAATTTGTTCGCCAAGGCAGGCGAGTCCTCTTACCCGCACCTCCGAAGGCTTAACAGCATGGAGAATGCCCCGCCCCCTCGCCGCGTCAGGCGCCCTAGGGCGCTGCTAGACGACCCCCCGTAAGTTCATCACATGAACCCCTCAGAAACGAATCCCCCAACCTTCTGGAAATCTGCACCGATCACCATCAATCACTACCTGCGCCTGCCGAAACTGTAGTCAATCATGCTGCGGCAGATTGAATGGATAGATTTATTGCCAGCATCGGCTTTGCCGATTCGGCAGGGCCTCGATCCGGGACATGGGATCTCGCGAGGTTGTGCAAATGCCTCCTTGCGAAAGCCGACTGCCCCGGTGATAAGTTCCGTCGACTCGGCCGCTGCCTTCGGGCGGACGAGCCTCTTGTATTCGCCGGCGCGTTTCTGAGTTTCCGTGGGCTATGTCCCGGCGACCAATGAGACGCGACCAGGCGTTGCGATTGGCTGAAGCCTTGATCACGACTAAGTTCCCCGTCAGCACCTGCTTTGTTGATTTGGTAAGGTAATGACCTGAGACATGAGCTCCCGCGAGGTTGTGCAAGTGCCTTCCTTGCGAAAGCTGGCTGTCTCGGTGACATTACCCACCATTTCGGCCGACGCCCTAGGGCGCTCGAGCTTCTTGTCCTCGCCAGTGTGTCACCACGTTCCCAAAGGTTAGCCTGAGGGGACCATGGTGTCACGCCTTGGCCGGACAATTGGCTGAAGCTAAAGCACTAGCTTGCCACCGTGGTGGCCATGTTAATTTATCATGGACCCGCGGACTGCACCATAACATCCTTGAGCAGAGCAAACGACCGCGCTGAACTGTTGGCACCTGGCGTTCATCAGGCTTAGGCCTGGACAACGCACACAAATTAGGGCGCAAGACGCCCGTGCATCCATCCATCCATCCATCCGGCGGTTCATAGCGACAGACGCATTCTTATGGATATGGATGGACTCCAGATGCAGGCGAGTGAAGTAACCCCGGACAGAAGACAACACCCGGGCTTCATCAAACATTACCCGGTGATCGTCGTGGGAAAGAGCGTGTTCAGCAACTGCGGACTTCTCCGGCTGGCCCAGGGGCAGTATCTCCGATGTTCAGAGAGGATTCCGTATTATTATACGTATTATACATATATTATAATTATACTCCGTATTATAATTATATTATAACTAAAATACAAGTTATGTTTATTGAAGCAGATCTGTTTAATATCCTTATTTACAAAAAGATTTATATTTACTTTAATGTTACAACCTTTTTTTCAAGGAAAATTAATAAACAATAATTTTTACACCAGCAAAAGTGTAAATGTTAGTTCTACAAATCTGCTTCAGTAAGTAGAGAAGGGTCACCTACATCATTAGTTTTAAACTAATAATTTGAAATTTCAAATTATTGCATATAAAGTGAAACCTCTACAATTTGTGCAACAACGATAGAATATAACTGCACGGTAGTTTGTGTAAAATGTGTGATTAACTCCAAAGAGAACGGAGCACGAGCGCGAAGTGCGCCCTCTGGCGGTAACGTTGTTCAGTTGCTCACATAACATTAAACTAATAATTTTTTATTTGCTGCTGGGCAGACCACATCTATTATTGTTCTTGTATGTTTATTCTGGCACTATCAAGTTCAGCTTACAGACTATTTAATACAGTTTCTCCGTATAATTGTACGAGGTGTGTTCAAGCAAAGACCGAACTTTTTGAATAACACATCAACCCGCACAAACAACGCGCTGTAACTTTGAGAGGGCCTAGCAACAGTTTTTGACAACAACTGCCATTTATTCTGTCCCGCTATCAGCATTAGTCTTTGAGGTTTATCAGATTGAGTGGGGACGTGCGCACACTGGCCGGCGGATTAGTGACAAAGCGATTACGAAAGGCCGCGAAGAACAACGTGCGCATATCAAATTTTACGGCGAAACTAGGTTAAAACTTTACAGAGACATTCTGGTTGTTCGAGTAACAATACGCGGAACCGAACTATTATTACGCGAACTGCATAAGCCGAACTATTATTATAAGTATTTTTAAAAAGGTCAAAAACAATGGTCGGTGCAGATCAAAGCGATGTCGAAGATCATGGAAAGAGAGCTCGTGATGTGTTATTTGTAAGCAGAATGATCCCTGTTGCACACCACTATATAAAAATTATCCCGATTAGCGCTTTCAAGCTTTACAGCTCATCGTCAGATCGGAATTGAAACAAATCACCTGAAAACAAACCCTTCACCCCATCTCACCCCACCCTGCTCACACACAACAAGCTATAATTCAAATATCCCTTCCCCACTTTCCCCCAATTCCCTTGTGTTTCAGTGTGTGTGTGTGTGTGTGTGTGTGTGTGTGTGTGTGTGTGTGTGTGTGTGTGTGTGTGTGTGTGTGTGTGTGTGTGTGTGTGTGTGTGTGTGTGTGTGTGTGTGTGTGTGTGTGTGTGTGTGTGTGTGTGTGTGTGTGTGTGTGTGTGTGTGTGTGTGTGTGTGTGTGTGTGTGTGTGTGTGTGTGTGTGTGTGTGTGTGTGTGTGTGTGTGTGTGTGTGTGTGTGTGTGTGTGTGTGTGTGTGTGTACATTCCTTTTAAACCTACCCGTCTTTCTCTCCACACACATGAGTCAGTCACACACCCTTATTTTAAAACATCCAATTAGTACTATGTAATTTAATTCTTAACCTTATCTATCTGTCCACACACACACACACACACACACAACACTGAAACACAAGGAATTTGCTAGAAAAATATGTAACTGTCCAGGTGGAGGGACAGGGCTCAGGGGGTGGGGAAGGGACATTTGAATTATAGCTTGTTGTGTGTGAGCAGGGTGGGGTGAGATGGGGTGAAGGGTTTGTTTTCAGGTGATTTGTTTCAATTCCGATCTGACGATGAGCTGTGAAGCTTGAAAGCGCTAATCGGGATAATGTTTATATAGTGGTGTGCAACAGTGAATATTCTGCTTGTGATTTCAACCACTAACACAACTTTCTTCATTAAACTTCTGTTATTTGTAAATCATCGTTTAACTGCCGAGAGTTCCTAAGAGAATGCCCATACATGTAAGAGCGTAAAATTAAATTTTGATAGAAAAATTTTAATGTATAGTATCACTAAAAAAATGTTTACTCTGTTTGTTGACTAATAGATTAGAAAGAGACCCGTTTTTAAATCGGTTAACAACTGCGAACCAATGCAAATGGTAATGACAACTGTGGATGTAATGGGAATTGGTCTGTAAAGATTTTACAAAGTTGGCTACTTTGAGGTGAAAGACAATTACGTGACATTTATCATGCGTCAACAGTCGAGGCTATTCCAGATCACTGCGCACTGCATTCAAGGCTAGACATCAACACTGTTTCTAGTGTATTCGAGAGCGCTTGTAATAGTCACTTGTTTAACACGTCATCCAAAAAGTGACAGATTATTCTGGCATCTCAGCGGGGTGTAAATACAAGCGTCCAGGTACGGTTAGTCAATTTTACGTCGGGCGATTTACTCAGTGCGTCTCAAGTGGTGTATTAGTGAAAAGTGATTACTGTGCGGGACTCTATTATAAGTGATTATTTGACACTATTATTGCTTGTGTACAAATTAACTTAAATTATTGTACGATTATAACTTATTGATTACAAACTGTTATTTGTGATTAATGAAAGGTGGTGATTAGTGACTTCATTGGTGTCTGTATTTTGTTTTCCACTGTACCATACGACGATTATAGTGATTGTCGTAACATATCTTCTTTTAAATCGGTGGTAGAATTAGGCTTTCATAATTTTATAAACTCTATAAAGATCTAATGACATAATAGTCTTTGTTCAATCACTGTCATTTGTCCGACATCGTAGACAATTTCTACTAATTAATCACAGCTAATAACTCGTTCCCCATTGCTGACGTTTATTGAATACTGAATATACGAAACAACAATAGGCGATTAGCAAATCGTTTGTTGCGGACGATTAACGACCGTCAATGGGAGGGCTTAGGTGTGCGTAACCAAAGTGAATTTTTAATACCAAAAATTAAATTTCTGCTCCCCGCATATCGTTTTATATAAAGTGAAAATATTTTTAATAAACATAATAAATAAATTGTTAAAAGTTGCTGATATCATCATCATCTTTAAGGATTAAACCAAGGATGGTTTGTTCCGGTCTCAAATAGGCAAATAGGTCCCACACCTCTCCGTCCCTTGGCTTATACCTCCATAGTTGTTTGGGGATGCGCTAGTCATCCATTCGGCAATGATGTCCCCACAAATTCAGCCTATACTGGGCGATCCTGTCGAGTATACTCATAATATTCAGTTCCTGCCGTATATCTGTGTTCTTCAATGATCATGGATAGTATATCCTGCCATGTGCCTGAGAAATGCCATTTCAGCCGCTTGGATGCGACTGGCCTGGCCTTTCGTAAAAGTCCAATTCTCAGATTTAAAAAGAAGTGTGGGAAGAGCCATCACCTTGTAGCATTTTAGGCGTGTTCCTTTACTTGCTAAGTTAAGGGTTCGCCTAATTGTCCCGCACATAAGGTTGAATTTGTGCAACCTATTCACAACATCGTTGGTTGCATTATAATACACACTGTAGCCAAAGTATATGATGGCTTTCTAACTTGTTCCAGGACAATACCATCTATAACAATTTTTGCCCGTAGGGGATCACTTCCGCGGTGAAATAATAAATAGTTTATTATTGCCTTGCTCTTTAGATTGTTTCATAATCACAAGTAAAACAGAATAATTCAACCGTTGTAACTAAAATATTTAAGAAAGTCGGCTTAGTAGACCAGTTGGAATTGCACTTTGACTGTCCACTACATTTGTTGGTTTAATTAACCTGGTACAACTAAAGAATCAACATATGACTTTCAGTTATAGTAAGAAACATCTTTTCTTCCCCTTTCAACTAATAATAAGATTGATCATTTTATTACTATTTGTCAATTAAATCAAGGATTGATTATTGGCTCCTGAACATATTGGTTTTTACGGGGAGGGGTTGTTGGCCCTTCGCCCAGCCCCCACCCTGGAGGGCCGTGTCATTTGTATTCAAGGTTTCCGTCCCCTAGACCAGCTACTTTCACTACAGCTTAGAGCCCGGTCTACCCTGATTCTCTGTCGGGGTTTACTCCCTTACCCTTTGAAGATCCCTCTTCGTCGCAAGGCAGAGATTCTCTCTATTTACCCCAGGGAGAATGGGCTGCATCTTCCGCCTTTTTCGCCATACCGTAGTCTCCCTACTCTGCCGCAAAAGGAAGGTACTCCCTATCTCCCTAAACAGGAAGGTACTCCCTATCTCCCTAAACAGGAAGGTACTGTTTAGTAAAATCGTAGGTAGAAGGCATGTCGGAAGACCCAAGCATTGCTGGATTAACACAATAGCGAAGGATGCTGATACTTTGCTTAAAATAAAAAGATGGAAATCGATCGCCAAGGACAGGGAAAATGGAGGTGGATGACTATGGAAGCTAAGTTTCGACTCCGAACTGTGACGCCATAGAAGAGGAAGAAGAATTAAATCAAGTACGCCTACGCACTACGGACTATGTAGACACATATTTCGTTAATATGTTATATGTGTATATATTATATTATATTTAATATTGCTACGACAGCATAGAACAATCTACGCGTTTATCGAATGCGCCAGAAAGATCTCGACGTAAGCGTGTGGTGTACGTGCTACTAGATGCATTTTACGAGAATTTTATCGACTGTGCCAGGCTTCGCTCGGGCGCTCGGACTGTGTCAAGGCCGTAGCAATTACGTAGTTCGCGAGAGATAAGACGCAGTTTGGAAGCTTCTAGTGTGTGAGCGTAACTATAAATACATCGCGTCGCGGCCTTAGTTTTCAGTTAAATGCGAGATTTTTGACTGTGCGGTTCGAGAGTATTAGTGCGATATATTTACAGAGCGGTTCGAGTTATTACGGTGTCCGTTCAAGTAGTTATTAGTGAAGTGTTGCGTTTTATATTCGGACGGTATAATTGTAATACAGTTGAGTTTTAATATTAGTGGACATTTTATTGCGTATGAACAATTTTCATTTGATTTGTTGTAGACACTGTGTTGTTAATTACGAACTGTTTTACTATAACAATTAAAGGTGTGATTAGTGACTTGATTGGTGTCTTGTAATTAGTGTGTTTCCACTGTACCTAGTAGACCGTCGTAACAATATTATATATTGCAACAGTACAAATGTATAGGATACTGTGCATTGCACAAAGTAATTAAAATAATTAATTAAAATAAATAAATAATTCATATTGTTAGCAATAATAATTCAGTTTTCTATATGAACTGTAAGGAACGACCAACTTCCATGTCGCGACAGGCTGATCACGCCACTCTGCTATGTCTGTGTGTACACGCGTATGTTACATGTGTGTGTGAGACCTGTCGATTCCTGAAAAGCGTCACCCTTAATGAACGCTATTAATTATATGAATTTATTTATTTTGTAAGGATTGTGTCCATAATATCACAAAACCAAAAACACCAAAGTGTGTATAAAAATAAGACGCACAAATGTATAAAAATTAGTGTGAAAAGAATAAAAAGTGCGATTGTAGTGAAAATAAATATAAATAAAACTTATATTAATTAAGATAAAGAAAAACGGTTTACACACAGTGAACACATAAAAATTACCGACAAGATGAATATCGGGTAATGTGCAAAAGACTTCGCATTTCGCGAAGACAAGCGAATTAATAGTGATAATAATCGTGTGTGAGAAGGGACGCCAAAAACAGAATCTGACATGCAGAATATTGTCGAAACATGATTTTAGCGCCCTAGGGTATAAATACACGAGACGCGCTAACTTAATTCTGTTTCTCGTTCAACCATAGTAGCAGCCGGAGGCTCTGCTCGGCAACTACAACTCTTTCTCCTACAACTACCGTAGCAGCCGGACGTTCTGCCCGGAGACGACAACTTTTGTATATCAAGCACAGCAGCAGCCGGAGGTTCTTCACGACTACTTATCACTTTCGTGAGAACACCTGCAACCTGAGGCCATGACGGGAGACGAGGGAGCAGCCAAGTACATGTAATAGAATCCAGCGAGGGACGAGGATCAAGGACTCCAGAACTACACGACTACAAAGGAGCATCCAGGATCGCGGACCTAGGACCGAAGAGGACACGCTGCCGATTTACCACGACAATGAGGTGAAAAACAACCATGTATTTGTAAAACAGAGATTCACAGAAAGACAATATAATTAACGATGTAAAATGAGAGACAGTCCAATTCAAAGATGAATTAATAAATTTTGTGAATGTAAATATTTCTTGTATAGTAATTAGAGTAATGTTTTAAAAAATGTTTTAAACTATACTTTTGAATCAATAATTTACTCATTGATATTTAGGTTGATATAAAAGTAATTAGTAAATTTTATTAGAAAACAAAGCAATGCATATGCAGTATATTCAAAAGAAATTAGATCATTAGAAAGAAATTAGATAATCTAATAATTATCACACTAATGAGCAAGCCGAGAGCAATATTAGATAATTATAAATGTGTATTATAGTATAACATTGTATATTATGTCTATATGTAATACGATATTATCACTTATATGTAATAATTAGATGTGTGCTACGACTACACACACAAGCAAATAATAATGATATTTTAAATCGCAACCAAATAAGAAATTTTTGATTTAATAAATTTTTAAATGATTTTAAACTAATATAATTAAATTACCTTATGGTCCACCTTAGTGACACTAGCTTCTTCCGTTCAATGACGCGTTTCGGGATGAAATCCCATCTTCAGATACACAATATTAATTCAAAACGTAAATGTATACGACATTTTGTGGTTATGTCATAATTTAAAATGTTTAAAATCTTTTAAATAAAATATACAAAACGTAACAACTGAATTTAAAAGATTTTAAACATTTTAAATTATGACATAACCACAAAATGTGGTATACATTTACGTTTTGAATTAATATTGTGTATCTGAAGATGGGATTTCATCCCGAAACGCGTCATTGAACGAAAGAAGCTAGTGTCAGTAAGGTGGACCATAAGATAATTTAATTATATTAACCATAAAGTGACTCGGTACGTAAAACATGAATAGATTTAAATTTAGATTTTAAACTAATTACGTTGTGTTATTATTATTACGATTACACCCATCATATACACACACGAATTTAATGTGTTGTGTTGTTGTAATATATATAAATTTTATTTCCATAACTATTCAATAATTTATCTGTAGATGACAAACCCATGGCTTGAATTTAAACAACACACCTATATTAAGGACCGTAACAATGCGTTCTTGACCTTGATACGAAATTACTAAATGCTTGTGTGCTTCAAGTTAACATAGTGACTTGTAGTAAACGTTTTGTTTATATACAATGATAACAAAGCATCTGCTTCCGGATATAACATTAATTTTGATGAAGCTACAGTTAAGTAAGAGAAACCATAGCAAAGGAGAAAACAGCACAGACGTTGTTAATAATAACTTCAGCTTTCTTTATCTCTATGGGATTATTCTGAACTCCTGAGCCGCTTTCACACATTTGTGGCTTATGAGATTTTCCCTCGAAGGGTGTAAAACAGCTTTTCCGCCCTCACCTTACCATAAATAACGATGAAACCATACCCTTTTCCAGCCACGCAATATTTTCTTCAGGGAATGCAATATTAAGAAATTAATTTTAGCGGACAAGTTATTAGCTTTTCAAACATTTTTAATAAAATCAAATATTTACAAAATACGTTTGACGATTTAACGCACAAGAAAATAAAGTGAACATTTGGAAACGTAATTCATATAAATTTATGTAACTGGTTTGAAGTTTGGAAACTTATTGAATGTAGCCAATACGTGTAGAGACAAGTCAAAATGATTTCAAAACCTCGATACTCGGGAAACAAAAGCGAGCGGATTAAGCCCACTGACTTCTAATACCATTATTTGGTGGAACATTAAACAGTTTGTTAAATGACGTCACAATGACTCTACACACGACGGTCGTCCAACACCCCCATTTCAGTTAGTTTACAGCGGTACCGTGATTTAATAGGCACACGCAAGTTGGCCAATAGGACGCACGCAACACATTGTGCGTGCCAATCTTTTAAATACGGTTCAGGATGTTTTTTGTTCATTAACAGCTGTAATACAGGAACCACAATTATTATTCGTAGATATTACGTATTACCGACACGCTATATTTTTGTACAAAGGACGTCGTGAATGTTCGATGTAGGTTACGAATGTTATCTACTAAACATTTTTGGTGGTCAGTTGAAAAGTTCGCGGAGCGACATCTCTAGCTAAGTGGTAGAACTAAAATCTTTCATGTGCTGTAAGACGTAGAGTAAGGTGGGGCAAGACTGGCTGCGCAGATAAGCTAAATTTACGCGTCACTGAGAAAATATCATACATAATGTGAACGTCAGTGTTGCATAACAACCTCTTACCTTTTATTTACTGGCTGAAATTTTTATACATTTTTATCCGGACACATTTTTATAATATTTTGATTATTTAAGTTACGTTACAAAACGCAGTTTTGCCCCGTAGGTCGGGTAAGAGTGCGCAATAAAGTGGAG
This sequence comes from Magicicada septendecula, assembly GCA_034769895.1. NCBI lineage: Eukaryota > Metazoa > Arthropoda > Insecta > Hemiptera > Cicadidae > Magicicada > Magicicada septendecula. The sequence goes on along the minus strand of CM068368.1, from coordinate 883,187,537 downwards.
TACGACTACGTATGCATTGTTTTGACTTTTCCATTTATTTTTAACAAAACCATACACCTATAGTACATTATTTATGTAGTACACATGTTAAAATCTGTTAAGAATACATACGATGTAAAAATATTTCTAAATTCTTTAATTTTATAATAAAAATTCTCAAACAAAAAGTTAAAAATAAAAAAATGTACTTTGGTAAAAATAAATGTCATTTAGTTATACACAATTTCTGATCCTTTAACATTTACTTTTTATACATTATTTAAATCTAAAGTGCAAATGAAAACTGACAAAGTTTCACTTGATAACAGTAAAACAGGTGAAAGAAATTAAGTCTATATTAACACATGTAACATTTAAAAATACCAGCTTCGTATCCTGTGCATTCTTCGTGCTACCAACATTTGCATAGTTCACACATAATCCACTCTTTATCTGGAGGATCCACGTAGGCCTACTTTCCGTTACAACCTGGACAATAGAAATATTTCTTAGGGCTGCCAGTCTTTGAACACATTTTCTTTTTTTTAACCCCTTCAACAAAATTAAGAGCTGTGGGTTTTTTTTCTTTTTTGAAATCTTACTAGTTCGGTCCGCCAACTGCATTTCTAAGCGGCGCTTAAATGGTGATGAAGTGATAATTTCTGACTTCTTGCCATCCCGACGCCGTTTTTGTTTGTATTCTGCTTTGGGCAGAGGAGATATTTCTTGGACTGTAACATAACGAGTCGTACGATGGTTCGTCTCACTTTCGTCAAAAGTGCTGCAGTTATCTGTAATTAATGCATCAATATTACCACTAGATGGCCCTGTAACTGCACAAACCTCAAAGCTACCGGAAGAACCAGAAGCAGCTTCAGCATTCTCAGCATTTACTGGAATGTCAGTCACTCTAGATGGAAGGAAGTCTAACTCTTTAAAAATATCTTTATCAAAGGGATGGATACCTGTTACTTCAAATCCTTTAACTGCATTTGAAATAGTTGCTGCTTTTGTGTAAGCTTTGTAGAAAATTCTACTGACATGTTTAATAGCTATACTTTTTTTATAAGTTACCATCCAGTTGTTGCACTCAGAAGAATAAAATCGTTTAAGAGGTGTAAAAAAAGAACGGTCGAGTGGCTGATCTTTATGGCTACTGTGTGGAGGCAGTGAAAGTAAAATGTATATGGTTCTCCCTGCAGAATTCAATTCCAGATAGCGTAATGTGGGATGCATGGTTGTCTAATATCAAAAGACTAGGATTTTCTTTACAACTACGGACATGAGACTGAAAATGATGTAGCCAGTTAATAAAAAGGTCACAATTTACAAATCCAGAATCGGAAAGCATTGCTATTGAAGATGGTGGCGCCCCAGTAAGAAATTCATCATTCATCCGTTTTCGCGGAAAGATGAATGCAGGAGGAATAAAGTGCCCTGAAGCACTCATGCAACAAACTACCGTTACCGTAACTCCACGCTCACCACTGACGACTTTGTTAACCGAACTCTTACCTTTAGTGCTGATTACCTTAGGAACTTTCGGAGGAACAGTATTCACACCCGTTTCATCCATATTATAGATTTGTGCTGGTGAGAATTTGAATTTAATAAACAATTCTTCTAAGTTGTTAAAGTACTTTTTCACTTGCACTTTGTTAGAGCCCATAGCCCTTCCAATGCCAGTAGCAGTTTGTTGGCGTAAAGAAAGATCCTTATTTCTTTTTAAGAATTCATAAACCCAATCTTTCCCAGCCATTTGTTTATTTTTATCAAATCTATGATTTATTTTGTTTTTTCAGCAAACAGTTTCCTTACTGTAATACCATAAAACATATTATCAACGGTTTTTATGTAGCTCGAAAATTCAGTTTCCATTTGGCGAGAAAATGCCGGCTTAAATCTACCTAATGAATTCGATGTATACCCTCGCTGAAGCCTCAGACGTAATGTAAATTCTGGCATTTCAAACGATTCAGCAACTTGCCTTTTAGATTCTTGCCTCTGGCAATTCTTTCTCGAGCTTCGTTTATTGTTGATTCACTGCATGTAGTTCGCTACGAAGTTCTTACTAGATTACGCACCATTATTGACCTGAAAGGAAATAAATAGGCTATTGTTATTGTGGTGTAAAAATGTAGAAAATGATATAATAAAGTTACAACTTTACCAATTTTAAAACAAATAGTGTTAAACATTTGGTTAATATAAAATTGAGAAAATAATTTTAAAAGCAGCAGAAAATTAGGCAAAATTATTTTTAAAAAAATTATGAAAAAATTATCCAGGGTGAAATTAAAAAATTCATTTTAAATAAAGGAAAATCAGGAAACTTTTTTCCAGGATTTTTATCGGACATTCATAACAATTAATTACTTCTAATTGATTCCTATTTATTTGTACAGTAATTTTACTCACATAAAATAGTTTTCTAAAAGATAAATTACTCATTGAAAATAAGAAATGTAATACTGCTCATGGCGGGTAAGACTGCGCACGGTCACCATACTAGTAAGAATGGATGTGATTTGTTCATCAATTATATATGAAATAACTCAGAATTAAAGGTACTTAAGCTTGTACTACCGCCTTTTTAACTTAACAAAATACTAAAGGAAATACACAAGTATATTCTCACACAGAAATTAACTGTAAAAACGTTAAAAACAGTGAACCTTACCTGGATCAAAGTAGGAGTCGTTTGCGCAGCGAATCGTCACCTCGATGTACTCCGGCCATATTGGAGAAACAGTTGCTTATTCAGTCGCACCAACTGTGCTACAAATACACTAGAAATTAGCACTGCGCAGTCATACCCCCACCTTACTCTATATTTCGCGTGAAAACCCGTTCATTTCCATATATATCTGTCAATTTATTCACTTTTTACCGGCTGTTTGAAATTTTTCTGTCATGCGTTTTTTAAAAATAAACTAAATCAAAAATCGAGTTGTGATGAATTCTCTGTTAAAAACGTTTTAGCCCCAATGGAAAATCAAAGCAAAATTGTAAATGTGTTAGGAGATGCTGCGCCTTCAGAAACAACGGTAAGTGGGGCACACTCGAGTTTAAAAGTGGTCGTTCAAGCGCTGAAGACGATCCCAGCAGTGGACGTCCAAAAAGTGCAACAAAAAATGACATATTGAAAAAGTTTTATAGAGTACAGAAGACAGCAGATTGAGTAGTGGATGACGTTGCTGAAATCATAGTCATTTCATATTAACGTGTGTGACATATTTTAACTCGAGAACTGCTTGCTTGGTGTGAAAAAGCGTTGTGCAAGATCGCTGCCGCATCTGGAGTTGCTGGACTTTTTGGGCGTCCAACGGTTGGGGGGGGGGGATCATCTTCAATTCTTGTACGACCACGTTTAAACTCAAGTGCCTTCTTACAAACCGTTGGTTTTAAAGTCGCAGCATCTCCTGACACGTTTACAATATCGTTCTGAATTACCGTTGGCGCTAAACAAATTTTAGCAAAAAATCACACCACCATTTTTTGATTTTGCCCATTTTTCAAAACACATGCTAGTTTTTAATGTGTCTGGTAATACATACTTAATTGTCAAGATCTGCACTTCATTCCTTGTTGAGGATTATTGTTCTTCAATTATCAGAGGATATCTACTTAAAGTATTTGCCATTTTGTTTTCACTGGCTTTGCAATATTTTATTTTATTTATTTATTTATTATCAAAATACCCTTATACCATATTGGTGTCGGGTTACATCAATATATGATAAGTACATCAACTACACTCTATATACAAATTTTTTCCATCTTACTCTATCCATTGACAATGTCTTCGCTTCCCTCCAGCCCAAGCCTCTTTCTCTCAAAATGTTTCCCATCATTCCATCCCAAGTCAGTCGCGGTCTTCCTCTCTTCTTTCTCCCCCCTGATTTTGCCTCCCAAACCTGTTTTACCATTCTATCACCATCCATCCTCTGCATGTGTCCCCACCAGCATAGTTGTCTCTGATGCAATATTTTATACTAAAATCATATTCTTGGATCGCCGTGATCCATCGCGATATGTGTGCATTTGTGAGTTTACATTTGAGCATGAAAGACAACGCCTGATTGTCTGACAAAATCTCGAAGCGTTGTCCCACAAGGTAATATCGCATGAGACGTCAATTTTAAACAACTTCTAAACAAATAATACATTGATAGATAGATTTGGAAATTAACAGGAGTTCACATAATACATATATTTTGGCACACGAAAAATTTTAGTTTTACCGCTAAGTTACAGATGCCGCTCCGCGAACTTTTTAACTGACCCTCGTAATGCACATTTTACTATCAATTACGGCACACGGGTCGTCCGTATCAAGATGACTCACATTAATATAACCAACTGCCTGAACGTAGTGGAACGTCTAACAGTACGGTTATGCAAGAGTTTTCTTCCCCTGCCGTTTGCATGCGGTTGGGAAACACATTGCATTTAACACACAGGCGGCAATGAAATTGGTCGCACGGACGTGGAGAATACGCTCGGGTCGTCAGCGCTGCTCCGTCTGCAAGGTCTCTCGCATCGAAACGCAACCTGCTGCGTTTTAGTTCCGTTTTTAATACGCACGCGGGAGGTCGTCAAGCGGACGTTTCTGTGCAGTTGCGTTTTGCCTTTCCGCGCTATGGAAAATATGTATATAGACAGTGAGTTACTGATCACTGAATTTGAAAAAAAGAACTTGTATCTATAGATTAGCAGGTGGTCAAAAATACCATAACAGAAATACCATGACAGAAATTTAAAGCAGAAAGCATGGGACGAAGTTTGTAGTGTTGTTCTGGGATGGGAAATTTGAAAATTTTCTTTGTGTACTCTTTCACTTAGTAGAGGGTAGATCCAGAATCTCTTAACCCTGTTACGCCTTCGACGTCTAACCAGAAGCACGGCTAAGCAAACTTTATCTACAAAATCCATGACTTACTATGCGTCACACATCAAGGAGGAGGGATAGGGCAGTAATACCCCTCTAAAAACCAGGGTTTAGCTGGCCTGACTGATATGCACCCTGTAAGAGCTCCTGACCTAGTGTTGCAAGGTAGAGTGGACGTGGCTCAATAGCCGTGGTGAAGGCAACACGTCTAGGGGTAGGCTGCCCCGAAATCACTGCCCCCGGTCCTCCGGATTGGAGGCTGGATCGGAGAATTCACATATCCCATCTGTCAAACTATTTTATGTGCAGAAACCTACCAGTTTCTCACCCAATCAGTTATAGAAATACGAATGTGATGGCTAACTATTTATTCCCCGTAGAGGCCCGGTCGGATCCGGGAGGGTCCAGTCTTCACAACGTCATGTTACTATGTTACTGCCAAACAAAGAACACGCAGCAATTACCAGGCTAATTTTAACATCGAACTGCGGAATAAACTCAGCTTATACCGACGTGGAGCTCTCAGAGTGCTCTTAGACCAACTTGATGCTTTTGCAATACAGTAGCTGTGATACAGGAAATCCGGTGGACAGGCCAGGGAATTCTTAAGAAGCGGAGCCACACTGTCTATTACAGCTGTCATGATGGAAAGGATTTATCAACCACAAGCGTTACTTTGGAAAGACGGTATGAATTATGATACGCGCCATATTGTTTGGATCCGGACCTGGAGAGCAGCTATACACTTGATACACTTGACCGGGACAACTGGCGGAGGGTGTTAAAGGAGGCCGTGACTCAGTAATGGGTTGTCGCGCCGCTGTCAGTAGAAGAATGTTTTGAAATATTAATAACAAACTTTGTCAATAATTTATTTTCAAATTTTAAAAGTTAAGTACTTAAAGTTATGAAATATGTATTTACCTTAATGAAATTTTTGAGTCAATTCTTTTCCTAATTTTGTTCTACCATCTTTAAAGTTATCAGACAGTAACAATCTATAAAGTGCGATTTTTGTTTTGTTACAAAGTTGATTTTTTTGCAACACTCGACAAAAACAACTGACATTTCTTGGCCGCTTGCAAAACATACATTTATACGTTTACGAATTCTAACTTCTGTATAAAATACGAAAACAAAGTAAACAGATAAATGTAAAATAAATAAATAAGTATTTTCCTTCTTGGAATACATAAACATTGTAATATATCATCTTGGGGTCGTGGTAACGTTTTTGAGAAAAGTCAGACCGCCTTTGAATAACTACGTTGAAAGTAAACAATGTATTGATTTAATGTAAATGAGGGTCGCGGTGGTGAGCCCCTCAACGCTTGTAATTTTCTTTTCTTAAAAGGCGGTTTTACCATAAACTTAAAAGTAAGGGACACAACGTGATTGTTGTAATTTACGTACTTAAACGATATTTCCGTTTAAAAGTTCTGCAGTGTTCCTACTAAACACATGTTTACATTCAAACTAGGTGGATAATTATATCCTCTTTACGTTTTAACGTGTAGTTCTTTTTTTTAGTGATGTAGTTTTTAAACAAAAACTAACTGTGACCTTCAAACTTAATTTTGTTTCTTAACCTATGTTTTGATTAATTCAGTGAATTGATAATATATGCAAGAAAAAATACATGGTCGTAGAACAGAAACCTATAGAAGGAGAGCACGTCCAAGTGTTACTTCGGGAAAGTCAACAACTTTCTTTATTTAGGATGCCAAGTTAACTCCAATGGGGAACAACAACAAAAATAAAGCGAAGTATCACCTCAGCTAATAGGTGCTTCTTTAGTCTCAGACACCTGATCCAGAGCAGAACAATGAGCATCAAGCTGCTTCACTATAAAAAAACTGATCCGCCCAGTTCTCACCTACGTTTCTGAGACCTGAACCATTTCTAGAAAACCTTAGTCTTGCCTGCTGGTTTATGAACGCAAAATCGTCCGCAGTATTTTCGGTCCAATATGTGTGGGAGGTGAATGGAGGAAAAGGACCAACCAAGAATTGAACACAATTATTATTTAATGGTACTTTCACTTGTGAAACTTACTTGTTGATATTCTCTCAAACGCCGTTTCGGAGTTGTATTCTCCTTCTTCAGTTGATATTCCATCAAACGCCGTTTCGGAGTTGTATTCTCCTTCTTCAGTTGATATTCCATCAAACGCCGTTTCGGAGTTGTATTCTCCTTCTTCAGTTGATATTCCCTAAAACGCCGTTTCGGAGTTGTATTATCATTCTTCAGTTGATATTCCCTCAAACGCCGTTTCGGAGTTGTATTCTCCTTCTTCAGTTTGATATTCCCTCAAACGCCGTTTCGGAGTTGTATTCTCCTTCTTCAGTTTGATATTCACTCAAATGCCGTTTCGGAGTTGTATTCTCCTTCTTCAGTTCAAGAATTGAACACTCTTCTGAATAAAACAAACATTGTGAAAGTTATAAAACATGGTAGACTCAGGTGGCCTGGACATGTGACCAGAATGGGGGAGAATGAAATACCCAGAAAGGCAATCACAGAACCGTTCTATGGCACCAGGATAGTTGGTAGACCCAAACTACGTTTGGAAGACGGTGTGAATTATGATGCGCGCCATATCCTTGGGACCGGGAACTGGAGAGCAGCTGCACTGGACTGGAACAACTGGCGAAGGCTGTTAAAGGTGGCCTTGACTGAGTAATGGGTTGTCGCGCCGCTGCTGAAGAAGAAGTAAGATAATATACTTTACAATATATAATTAATTTTTAACTAATGTAAGTTACTAATTGTGGTTACAGTGAAACAAAATACTTTTTATTCGTTTTCTTCCAATTAGTGTTTAGGATTCCACTACCAGTGTGTTGTTTTTCCATAGTGTTTATAGACACTACCTGGGTGTTTGAAATAAAAATCGAATATTGGGCATTTAAAAACAAAAAATCCTGTTTATTCTCACGTATTCTCTGCGATAATTTTTATTTTATTTATGGCTCTTCCATTTACGTTACTTACTTACAATTCTGACGTTTTTTATATTTTCATTCTATTGATTCTTGTGAGGCCCTTGATTTTGTTGTTATATTATTCTGTGATACTTAAGGCTTGTAATATTTGTAAGCAATAAAGTACGCTTAAGTACATATTTTACCATTATATAATTTTGTCTCTTTTTTAAAGTTTTCAAGGTTCTCTTTAATGTCCCATATGTTTTTTTTTTTCATTACACTGCATTGGGTTGTTTTATTTAACACTAAGGTCAATTCAGAATTTATTAAAAAAAACTCAGATCATAATTGCAATGGAACTGAAAGTTGATATACGTTTGTCGTAAATTCAGGTTCACCAACACAAAATCTCCCGCAGTGTCATTAAGAGGAATAGCCGCCCAGATATAAGATATTTTTTTATTAAAACCCGAGACTGGGGTTTATCGCTTGCTATAAAATAATAACGTGGTTTACTTGGGTCAGAAAATATTAATATAAACTGTGTAACCTAAACTTGTAGGGATATTAAATAATTTTCTGTACTATGTTATGTGTGCTGTTCACTTATAAGCGGCTGATGAAATTATAATGCTAGAAACAGATGACAACTTAGAGTAACTTGATACAGATACTTGAAAGGTTTACGTAATCTTGTCGTGGTCGTCATCGTTCCATTTCTTCTTCTTCTTCTTCTTCTTCTTCTTCTTCTTCTTCTTCTTCTTCTTCTTCTTACTCTTACTCTTCTTCTTCTTCTTCTTCTTCTTCTTCTTTTTCTTCTTCTGCTTCTGCTTCTTCTTGTTCTTCTTCTTCTCCTCCATTTTCCTTCTTCTCCTTGCCTTGGATGAGCAGGCGACAATGTTGCTGGACAGTCTTAATGTTGTTATTGTTGTTGCTGTTGTTTTTGTTGTGTTATAAACATACTTTAAACACAAAACACGAAGAGAAACAAGAATTAAGACTTATACAATGATCACGGCACCGGCGTTGTTTTGTGAAAATGAGTCCTGCATTTCCGTAAGGGAACAAGAGATGACGAATTGAACAAAAATGTAAGGCGTAATGAGATATAAACATCACGGTACAGAATACAGTACTTTCAAAAACTCTTATTCTTATGTCGTGAGGCATTCGGAGGTTTAACTTTTTTCTATTTGTATCGGCCATCTGAAGACCACATGCCAATTTTAATTCTTTATTCATTGTTTTTTTCTTTTTTACCAATATTGTTTCGTCTTTCCACTATGTCTCTTCTTCCGGTCTTCAATCCATTTTGAACCTGCGTTTTCTCTCTCCTACCCGGGACTTCTTTCGTTTTTAACTCTTTAGCCCGAAAAACGACGTCTCTTTCAATTGCTTCTTCTGCATTTATATTATTTTTTTTTCTAAATCCTTTTTGACTTCTTTAATCCGACTTGATGTTGACTTCTTTCCCTACATGTATTTGCAGGCCATCCTATATAAATGTCCGAAAAATAATAGTCTTCTTTTTCTCACTGTTTCTGTTATATTTGCTATAATTTCATATATTTCATCATTACTTCTTAATTTCCAACCTTCTGATTTTTTCGTGGGCCAAATATTATCCCAATAATTCGTCTTTCCAATAATTCTAGTTTATCTAAATTATAATTCAATGCTAGACATTCACTTCACATTCTGGCCTCACTACTATACTGTAATCCCTTATTTTCGCATTTTTAGATATGCACTTTTGATTGTAAATATCTTTAGTTATACCATACGCTTTCTCCATTTTATGAATCCTTTCTTCTATAGCAGATTTTTCTAAACCATTCTCTTGAATTATTTTCCCTAGATACTTAAATTTTCTAACCCTCTCTATTCAACCAATATCTGATAGCAGGAAATTTGGCTCATTTTTAATGTTCGTGAGAAATTTGTTTTTGTTTTCTTCTGTAAAAATTCTTAAGCCTGTTCTATGTCCTCTAAAAAATTAACGTTTGTTACTGCAGATGTCCGATGTTTAGAAAGTATTCCAAACTCATCTGCGAATGCCAAATAGTTTGGAGGTTTAATTTATTGTAAAGAGGATTCAATGCTAACTGGGTTAAGTTAGGTTAGGTTAGGTTGTGCGTATTGTACGTACTGCAAGGTTGGGGGGGGGTGGAGGGACAGTGCTCGCCCGTGCAAGATACATCCGTGCAAAGCGCAAGCAAAAGCTAAACAGACTGACAGAAGATGCACGGGCCTCTCGAGCCCTAGTTAGTTTGCGTTCTCCAGCCTGCGGCCCGAGCAAAAGAGGAGAAAGTACTATCCCTTCTACTCTACCTGCTTTCTCTACATCGTCTCTCCAAATTCTTAAGTTTCTCGCCATCCCCGATTGTTTGGCATGTTCGGTTTCTTAAAATCTCTCAGCATTCCAATTAATTTCCTTTTGTCTTTGGCAAGGAGCATCACTATGAGGGCAAACTATCTAGTATGCCCGAAATTCAGTATTGAAGTGTTTAAATTTATCGATTGAATTAACCGCTATAAGAATATTACAAGTTGCCACAGTCTAACATTGTCACAAAGTATATGTTTTGTGATAAGTGACAGCCATTCATTTGTAATTATTGACATTGTAACAATTTTGTTTAACGATCGTGTTCACAACAGTACGAGGGTTAGTTGAAAAGTTTGCGGAGCGACATCTATAGCTCAGTGGTAGAACTAACAACTTTTATGTGCTGCAAGACGTCTATTTCGCGTAAAAACCTGTTCATTTCCAGATACATATGTCAATTTATACACTATTTGCCAGCTGTTTGAAATGTTCCTGTCACGCGTGTTTTTAAAATAAACTAAATCAAAAATCGAGTTGTGATGAATTCTCTGTTAAAAACGTTTTAGCGCCAATGGAAAATCAAAACGAAATCGTAAATGTGTTAGGAGATGCTGTGCCTTCGGAAACAACGGTAAGTGGGGCACACTCGAGTTCAAACGTGGTCGTACAAGCACTGAAGACTATCCCAACAGTGGACGTCCAAAAAGTGCAACAAAAAAATGGCGTTATTGAAAAAATTTCATAGGATGTTGGAAGACCGCAGATTGAGGAGTGGATGACGTTGCTGAAATCATATGAGCGTGTGCATCATACTTTAACTTAAGAACTTGGTGTGAAAAAGAGTTGCGCAAGACGGCTGCTGCATCTGGAGTTGTTGCATTTTTTAGGCGTCCAGTTCGACCACGCTTTCAATTCTCGTACGACCAAGTTTAAACTCAAGTGCCTAATTACAAACCGTTGGTTTTAAAGTCGCAGCATCTCCTGACACATTTACCATTTCATTTTGAATTTCCATTGGCGTTAAACAATTTTTAACAAAGAATCACACCAAGATGTTTGATTTTGTGTGTTTTTCAAAATACGCATGACATGTCAATTTTAAACAGCTTCTAAACAATGAATGCATTGATAGATAGATTTGAAAATTAACAGGAGCTTACATAAAATACAAATATTGCAGCACACGAAAAATTTTAGTTTTACCGCTAAGCTAACGTTGTCGCTCCCCAAAACTTTCCAACTGACCCTCGTGTAACAAAGAATTTAAACGCATTGTTTATGTAGTATTAAGAAGCTGACGTTGTTTAGGTTGTCAAATGTGTTCCAAAAATAGCTGTGAACACTGCATTGCTGATACATTAAAGTGGAACAGCGGTTTCCTGTGTTTTGCTAAAGTCTTGGGCATTGTACGAGTCACAAAGACGCCGGTCCCACGCGTGCACGGTCGCGGGCTTGTGCCGGCGTGCGGGTGTTTGCTCTACGCCTCGTCGACCGTACGCATCTCCAAGGAAATCAACGCCGACTTGCCAGCACCACGGAGAATTGCAACCTCTATGGAAAATGTTTTTCTTTCTATTCTTTTACTTATCTTTATTGTTAGCTGCTATTGTTGAGTTATTCTTATAAGAACACAAAATCATTTACCTTACAGAATGCACTACGATTCATACAGTCAGTTAAAAAAACATTATAACACGTAATTCAGAAATAAAAATACGTATTAAGTTTTTAAAATTGAAATTGTCAGTTTTAAAAGGATGTTATGCTCTTAAAAAATAAAAACGTAACATAAAGTAGTAATATAATAAGGATATAATACGAATTATTAAAAACATATTAGGCCCACGAAAAACTTCAGAAGGTTGGAAATTAAGACGTAATGATGAAACATATCAAAGTATAGAGAATGTAACAAAAACAGTGAGAAAAAGAAGACTAGTATTTTTTGGACATTTATATAGAATGGACGACAATAGATTAACAAAACAGATCTTCAAATATCTGTGTGGAAAGGAGTCGACATCAAGTTGAATTAAACAAGTTAAAAATGATTTAGCAAAAAAAAAAATATAAACGCAGAAGAAGCAATTGAAAGAGAAGTTTTTCGGGCAAAAGTGTTACAAATGGAAGAGTCCAGGCTAGGAGAGAGAATAACGCAGGTTCAAAGTGGACTGAAGACAGGAAAAAGAGACATAGTAAAAATATGAAAGAATATTGAAGGAAAATAAAAAAGAAGGAATAAAGAATTAAAATTGCAATGCGGTCCTCAGATGGCCGGTACAAATTGAAAAAACGATATAATACAATATAACGATTAAAATCTAATTTTAGACTTATTAAAATTAGACTGAAAATGATTAAACACCGGGCTGTCAGGCCGTGGTCTGTTGCTATTAGGGTTGCCAACCATACTTTATAATAAAGTATCCTACTTTATTTTTGGTGAATATACTTTATACTTTTGCATAAAAATAAAGTATGCGAAAATACTTTATTTTGAGTCTTTACTGTAATGCACGAAACGAAACAGTCTCATACGTAATTTCCGAACGATTTATCGATGCCTAAGATAAAACAGAACGGAACACACACGATTAACAATGATTATTTATTATTGAACGAAACGGCAGATGGCAGTCCATATCGGTTTCCTTTCTAGATCATTATTTACAGGTTGTTGTAAAAAAGATTAAATATTACAATGGATGATTTATATTCCGAGTCAATAAGACTTAAAGAAATCCAAAGACAATCAACAAATAATGACAAAGAATTTTCAGAAAAAAAATACTGCTGAAAAGTGTCAATATATACTTAAGAATGCGTGTGATAACTTACCAAATATAAAAAAAAATATTTTTTATCTGCTCTTTGTTCCCGCAACCTCACCTTTCACTGAAAGAGTTATCTCGGTGATGAATGTAAAGTGGCGAGAAGAGAGAAACAGAGCGTCCATAAATTTAATAAAAAATGAGTTATTTATTTATTTAAATCTAGATTTAGATTGTAATACTAGCTATCAAACTCTCAAAGATAACCAAAAATTGTTAGCTTGTGCTAAGAGCACAAAAAAATATGTATTTAAGGCAATAAGAACTTAAATTTAAATAATACTTTTTTCTTACAAATACTTTTTTTCCTCTTCCAACAGAGAAGTTACGTTATTTTCCTCAAAAAAAGTTGGCAACCCTAGTTGCTATATAAGAACGACATTGTAGGCAGCGTTTTGAATCCCACTCCCTTGGATCTTTTTCAGGCCGCAAACAGCGACTGAGTGTTATGAAACAGTTACGGCGGATCTTGGCCGAACGATACTCTACAACGTTTTTGGGGTAAGAAGATCCCCGAGGGTGGGATTCGAAACCATAGCCGACGATTTCCCTGTTAAATAGCGACCGACCACGGCCTGGCAGCCCGGTTTTTAATAATTTCGAGTGCATTGACATAAGCCGTGTGAGCTTAAGACAAAGATTATAATACAATTATAATTTTATTCTTATTCTCGTATAATAATAGAGTACTAAAGCGGCCTCAGGAAATTGGTTTCCGAATCTTTCTGCACGTGCTCATATTCTCTTCCAAGCATTTAAACGTTATTGTTTCCTAAACATCATATCTCCAACTTCTTCAAGTCTTCATTTTTTTTTTATTGTTAGAAATTTCAACAGATTTTAATCCACAAAAAATTGCGTCTTTAAAAGTCATGCCTTAACTACAACTAGTTTAATTAATAAAAATTAAAAGAAATTAAAAATTAACAAAAATTCGGCTTATCAAGGTTTTTAACTAAGAAATTTTGTAAATTTAATTATGACAGTTGTGTTAGTGGTTATAATCACAAAACAGAATTAACACTTTTGCACACCGCTATAAAAAAATTATTTCGATTAGCGCTTTCAAGCTTCACAGCTTATCATCAGATCGAAAATAACAATAATAGGACCAGACAACTTCTTTATAACCCCACTTGCTCTACAGCGCGTACACATTTTCGTAAAAAAGTTCTAAGTTAAACGTCCTTTCTGGCTATTATTGACTAGCGAGTTCACTCACCCATGTCGGTACTTTTACATTTCTTTCTAGTATATTCTGTGCGTGTGTGTGTGTGTGTGTGCGCGCGCGCGCATTCTTTTCAATGCCTAACGTTTCTTTCTCATTCACACTTTAACTGCAAGTTCCTTTCGGGCACATATTGCCAAAACCTTTCCTTTTTCTTTCTACGTATATTCAACGCAAACAACAACTTAGGTAAACACCCTTTTCGTCCCTTCCTATCACCGCCTATGGGCGCGGTCACTTACCCTTATTTCAAAAACATTCCATATATGCAATTTACTTTCTTCCTTAACGTTCTCTATCCGCCCACTACCTTTTACTTCTTAATTATATCATAAAATATTTCTCCATTTTCAAATTTCGTTTTAGTATTCATTAAATTACCTAAACCTTTCTCTCTTTCTTTTAATATTTCTATAATTTGTTCACCGAGTGTTTGCAGAAAATATTTCAAGCGAATTACATTGACGAGGGTCCGATTCTATTGTTATCGGTAACATTCCAACGCCCGTTTCACAGCAGTCCGGACTGTCCTGTTCGTCACGTTCTGTAGGTACTGTGCGTAATCTACTGAGTTCAGTTCCTTCTTTGTTTTCACCGTTGAATAACGTGTCAGTTGGGTCTGTTTTTACTGTTTAGTTATTATTAATAGCTTGGACTAAAACTGTACAATATGGAGACTCTTTCCCCAATAGCAAGGAACAAACGCGGCAAAGTTATACATAGTGCTAAGAGATTGTGTATAGTGAATAATTTTAAACATTTAAGTACAGAGAATCCTACCATAAAAAAGGACAAGGCCATGGAAAAAGTTGCTGAAATGACCGGTGTTAGCAAGCGGAGTGTTTATTGTGTTATTAATGTATATTTGAAAAACAAAACGTTAGGCTTGAGTTCACCAAAAAATAAAAAAATCTAGAGTAGCGGCAGTAGATAAATTGGACGAATTTACAAAAGGTGCTATTAGGAGAAAAGTTCACGAATTTTTTTTCAAAAATGAACAACCGACAATAAATAAAATTTTGAGTGCAGTTAACAACGATAAAGACTTACCGGATTTCAAACGGTCTACGCTATATAAACTGTTAAAATCATTGAATTTTAAATGTCATGAAAGAAGACGTAACATGTTTATCTGTGACAGGGATGATATAGTTGTATGGCGACGGAATTACCTACGCAAAATTAAACAGTTTCGTGAAGAAGGCCGTAAAATTTACTATCAAGGCGAAACTTGGGTAAATGCAGGCCATGTCAAAAATAAGGTTTGGCAAGATAAAACTATTAAGTCGCCGAAAGATGCGTTTTTGAAAGGTCTGCCGACAGGACTACGAAGTCCGAAGGGGAAAGGGAGCCGCCTAATAGTTGTGCATATGGGCTGTGAAGAGGGCTTTTTGAAAGATGGATTAATGGTGTTCCAATCAAAGTCTACTGCCGACTATCACGAAGAAATGACCGGGAATGTATTTGAAGATTACTTTCGAGAACTCCTACCTTCCCTGGAAGATAACTCTGTTGTGGTGTTTGATAACGCACCATATCATTCAGTAAAGTGTGAAAAAATTCCGAACATGTCGTGGAAAAAAAATGAAATAGCAAATTGGTTAAAACAAAAAGGTTTTAATGCTGATAGTAGTTATCTAAAGAAAGAACTTCTTTATAAAGTAAAACAAGAAAAAGGAAATTACGACAAATATGTTATTGATGAGATGGCCAAGAAGGAAAACAAGACAGTATTGAGATTACCCCCCCCCTATCACTGTGAGTTAAATCCCATCGAGTTGATCTGGGCTCAAGTGAAAAATCATGTTGCGGCTAACACCACAACATTTAAGCTTGTAGATGTAAAACGGCTGTTGGAAGAAGGGGTGGAAAAAGTAACTGAAGAAGACTGGAAGAAGTGTATAGAGCACGTAAAGAAAGAAGAGGCGAAACTGTGGGAATTGGACAACTTACTAGAAGAAATGGAGGAGAGTGGCCCTTTGATTATAAATGTTGGTAATGATGACAGTAGCAGTGACTCGGACTTAGCTATGGAATTGGAATAAACGTAGTTTCCATTGTTGTAAATAGCCCAATGTACGTACATACTGTAGTAGATAGGCTGATGTAAATATTGTAGTAAATGGCATGTTAGTATTATCATAGCAAATAGGCTTATTTTATAATTAATTTCATTGTAGCTTTTAGTATTGTGATAGCAAATGGGCCTGCCTATGTTATAATTTTAGTCCGGGGTTCTCCGTACCACAGGTTTATGTGATCTAGGCTGTGGAAGCCTCTTTCGCCTAGCATAAAAACAGTGACCTCCGACAAGGTGGAGGAGTTGACGTTTCCCTCGGAGACTTATTAATGCTAACGTCCACCAATCACAAAACATCAATTTATTAGATGCTCGGTAGCCCGTGCGCCCCCCGCACGTCCGCCTGTGAACCGGCCTCTACCATTCGCCAGTGTCGTAATAGGCCAACATTTTCTGCAAACACTCGTTGAACCATGTATAACTCCTCTTTAACACTTCTTTTAACTGTATTACTCACTACATTTAAAATATCATATACTTCTAGAAGATCAACAAACTTATGGTTGTCTTCTACGAAATGTCTTGCATATAACGAATATGTTGTTCTATTACCTTGTCCATGTTTGTGGTCAGATAACCTGCATTCGAATTTCCGTCCTGCCTCACTTAGGTACACTTTGTTGCATTCTTTACATTTAAATTTATAAACTCCGCTTCTCTGAAAGATGGGATTTTTTTCTATATTTTTATTTTCTTATCTTATCAAATACTTTTCCACATTTTTAACTGCTATATCTATTCCGTATTGTTTTTAAATTTGTATAATTTTTCTGGTATGTGATCCTACGTATGTCAATGACACCGCATAATTCTATTGTTTTTGTTTATTTTTAGCTTTTTGTATGTTAATACTTACCATAAATTTATGTTATATACTTACCATAACTATGCTGGTGTTATAGTTATTGTTCTGTATAATTCCCTTTATCCTTTTTATCCCCTCTCTCTTGTTTCTGTCTCTTTTAAGCACTTCTGAGCTTTAGAACAAAATGAATTGATTGCCGCCATTTTATATTAATAAGAGTGGTAAGATTCTATCGGTATAATTATAGCAAAATAAAGTGTTAATTCTGTTTACAACTAGTTTAGTTAACTTTCATAAAAAGGCAGTGGCATTATGGATAGAAAATTAAAAACTTTCGCGAAAAATTTGAGACATGTTGATGAAGACGGACAAATAAAAACATTAGATAACGAATGCGTTAAGTTAAGCTGTATTTGTCTTTGTCGAAACAATGACAAAGAGAAATCAGCTTCTCACGGGTATCAAGTGTTATCGGCAAGGTGAGATGAAAGAATTGAAATCGTGACTTGTAAATTTTTATTCTCACTCAACTCGCATTGTAATTTATTCAGATCGATAATTCCTTTGACGAACGATCTTTTGCAATTTGTTTTAAATTCCTTTGATTATTTGATCTTTGCCTTTTTAAAATGCATTTTACCCTGAAACGCTTTAACGATTGTTCCGTCAGAATATTCTCTTTGTGATAGAGAATTATCCGTATTCCATGTAAATTAATTGTGTGCAGCAAATATTTCGACTCTCTTGATTAAATTAACTTAAAAGCAAACAATATAGAAAAACACCGTATTTATTGCATTAATTTCTATCAGTATTAATTAATATTGTATTTTTATAGCATCTGTTTCATAAACAACATTTTTCTGATATCGATTTTGAGGAACCTAACTCTGTAAAATTTGATACCCAATGTTAACTTGAGTAAACAGTTGACCAAAGCTGCGTTATTATAAGCCAGCAAGTAACGCCCATTCAGTTTTACTAAGTGACAAAAAAATTATTGTTATTATTATTTTACACAAACAGGCCAGCCGTCGACCACGCGAATATCATTTACTTTTATTAACCTGCCAGAAGGCCCTCATTTTGGCACTATGCGCCGCCTACCTTTCCACTGTCCACCCCTTTTTCGTTTTCTTTTCACCGCAGAGAACCTCAAAATTTTGAATTTTGTTTCTGTATGTATTTCTATCCACACTATCGTACAGAGAGATACCCAGTTTCATCATTTCATCCTTGAGTTGTTTGGTGTATCCGTTTAGACGGGAAAGTTGCCAAATATAGTTGAAAATTTGTTTATTTAATCTAGACCGACCCATCTGAACTATATGTCAAAGGAATCTCAGTCTTCTCCTTCGGAAAGCCGTTTCCAGATCTTCCAGATCCCTGTACAGCTCATCTTTAGGTCTATGCTTGTACCCATCATCGGTTTCTTCGGGCCATAAATTTTCCGAAGAATTCTTTGTTAAATTTTAAGAAGAGATGCCAAATTTTTTAAAGCACAGTTTCCACTCCATGCGTGATCACCGACCTGATTACAGTGCTATAATCACGGACTTTCGCACTTCTGGAAAGGTTTTTCTTTCCGTACAATTCCCGGGTTAGAGTAAAGGCCTTTGCTAATTTGAGTTTCGTTATCTTAAAGGATTTATCTGAGGTGTTGGGCATTTCTGTTTTCCCCAAGATATTTAAATTGTTAGAATATTTTATTTCTCCATACGTAGTGTTCAGGCACGTTTTCGGGAACTTAAATAGAGCGGACATAATTCTCGTTTTAGTAAAGGAGATTTTGTGACCAGTTTTCTCCGCTATCTCTTTGAGATCTTCGAACTGCTTTCTTGCTTCTTTTTCAAATATAATTCATTTATTTTTAACATAAATTTTTTTTGGATTTTAAGTAAACACATGTATAGAGAGAAATCAGCTTGCCACTTTAGAACTACTCAACAAAAAATCTGATGGCACTATAAAGGCCCGTTTTCCTAGGAGCAGGTTTTTTGCGCCGCGTAGGACGCAATACGCCGAACTCAACACGCCGTTCTCCATTCACTAGAAAAATAATGGTTCTGTTTTACTCCAGAGCGCATCACGTAGTGCGTCAGCGTAGTGCGTTCAGCGTGATAGGCCGACGACGACGTGATATACAAAAATTGTGTATCAAAATGCCTCAAGTGCGTTTCAGTGCTTCGGATGACGATCAGTTAATTGAAGCAGTGGGTGATCACGCATACTTATGGAACTTGAAGGATCCCAACTTCAAACATGTCACAAAAAAAGATGAAACTTGGGTAGAAATTGGGAAAATGCTCAACAAATAGGTGTCGTAGGTGATTTCACGGAATTGTAACTGGGACCTCTTAGGTCGTCATCAATGCACTGTAAAATCGAAGCAAAACTGCTCACGGGTGAATCGAAAATATTTCTTGAATCTCTCTTCTTCGTCGTGTAAATGTTTGCTAATCAATATTTTGAAAACACCTTCATCTTCGCGTTTTAAGAACATTTTGTTGATTAATTTTCTGTTCTTTGCCGTAGACGAGAGATAATCCTCATCTTCATCATTATCATCATATGCTTGAAAATAAGCAAAGCAAAAAGTCTCTTTTTATTCTGCTCCAAACGATTCATTTTGACATGGAACACTAACGCTCCGAATTATAATCATTACCAACTAGTACAGCTAGATCGACTGAATAGCTGAAATGCGTCCGGCTAGGAAAACACAAACGCGCAGCGTGATAATTGAATACGTTCCTGCCGACGTGGTGAAGCCTTGCCCGGTTCGCGCGACGCAAAAAACCTGCTCCTAGGAAAACGGGCCTTAAGGGATAAAATTACCCTATAAACAGCGTACGGTGTTGCAAGTAATTATGTGTTGTAAGCAGAATGAGCCAGGTTGGTCGGTGCTGTGCATTTGCATTTACAGTATAAGAAGCCAAACAATATAGCGTCGACAGCAGCGTAGTACATTTACATAATTGATTCAGCGGGGCTGCACATAGCGTCGGCTGTACTGCGGTGGTGGTGTTGATCGCCTCCCCACCCACCAGCCACAACCCTCAAACCACCCTCACCGCTGTGTACGCGTTGTCTATACCTGGCTAGTGCCGGAAGTGAACACAATGACCTACAATGTATTTAATGTACATAGCATATAAGGTATTAAATACATATTTTATGTATATAGCAAAGCTAAAGATAGCTGGCATTATACGTAAGCTGGCAAAAAGGAGACTGTAAGTAGCTAGGAAACTACATGTCTCGATACTACAATATCGTTGTGGAGAACCAATCATGAATTCCATGTTCTAACATTTATATTTAAAATCATGTTTCGAAATGAAATATGTCCATAGAAACTACTTCTTTCTTCAGCCTTAACCACAGTACTGTGGTCACTAACGTATCCCCACCTCACGTTAGCGCACTCGATTTTCACTGATGATGGAAGTCGATGGCACTGCCAAAACGTCTGCTTTTGCAGAAATATTAAACCCCTAACTAACTGCAAATACTTTGGTTTGCAAATATCCACACTTAAGGTCTAGGCTTTTTGTGGAACTGATTGCGTACGGGCAAAAATTATTACAGTAGAAAACTGTCTTGGAACAAGTTAGCAATTTTGAATACCTGGACTACAATGTGTCTTATAATACAAGCAACGACGTTGTGAATACGTTACATAAATTAAACTTTATGTGCGGGACCATTAGGTGAACCTTAAGTCAGCAAGTAAAGAAACACGCCTAAAATTCTACAAGTTGATGGCTCTTCCCACACTTCTTTATGGGTCAACGAATTAGACTTTAAAGAAAGGCCAGGCCAGTCGCGTCCAAGCTACTGAAATGAGATTTCTGAAGCACCTGGCAGGGTAAACTCCCCATGATCGTAAAAGAAACACAGGTATACGGCAGGAACTGAATATTATGTGTATACGCGACAGGATTGCCCAGTATCGGCTGACTTGTTGGGAACATCTTTGCCGAATGGATGACTGCCGCATGCGTCAAACAACTATGGAACTATAAACTGAGGGGACGGATAGGTGTGGGACGTCCGATTGAGCGCTATAGTGACCACCTCTAATCTTTGAGACCAGAACAAACCATCCTTGGTTTAATCCTTGAAGATGATGATGATGATGATGATAAATTATTCTGAAAAATAATTCAAAAAACTGAGTTACACTCATTCGTCTTTGACCTTCTCTCTCTCTCTCTCTCTCTCTCTCTCTCTCTCTCTCTCTCTCTCTCTCTCTCTCTCTCTCTCTTACCTCTTTACTTTTGACATCAATGGTAACGTAATGGCGTACGGATCAAAACGTTATACGTATACCTTGGTATGATGTTGGACCATGAAAATAAAATTGTAACTAAAGCAAAACTCTCTTTAGTCATTTTTCTCAATATTTTTGGCAGTGCATAAACAACTGATTAACTCTATCAGTCCTACGGGCCAATCGCATTGGCACTGCAGTACGTGCTAAAAGTGCCAGATTTGATTAAATCGGCAACCAAGGTTCTTGGTGTTGCATTTCAGTTACTTGCTAACGGATAGAATTGATTTCTATACCATTAGAAAGAGACGTTATTAGTTTGTACACCATGAAAATTTCACTTTCTTTTTTGGCCAAGCGGCTTTTGTTTTAACACGGGATCGAATAGGCTGTTGATGTTTATGTCTTCGTTAGTTGTGATATCGTGCATGGCGCATCATTGTGTGTACTAATTTCTGTAAAATTAATTCAAACGTGAGTGTGTTTTTACAAGAATATGAAATAGAATGATTAACACTAGTGAGAGTGAAAATGATTAACGAGCTTGAGAATGGGTTAACCACAATGAGAGTGAGTTTGGTAACAAGAAATTGCAAAACTGTACACATGATAATTAACACATGCTGTTATTATTAACAATAAGGAAAAGGATACAGACCGCTTCGTTGACATTTATATTCAAGACAAGAAATACCCGCCATGAGTCCAAGACCACATTATATAAAGTTACGATTAAACCGGTAATAACATGCGGCAGCGAGACTTGACTTTGAACACACAAGCCGCTAACATAGTCAATACTTTTGCGAGGAGAATTTTGAGGAGAATATATAGACCAATCCAGCTCAATGGGATACGGAGAATTTGTCATAATGAGGAGTCATACAAGCTGTATAATCTGGCCACCACCATTCCGACTGCATAGATTGCAATGGGCTGGTACATCATTAGGATGGAAGGCAACCGAATACCTAGGTACGTACAGTTTACTCAACTCGAGGGTAGAAGGCATGTCGTAAGTCCTAAGATATGCTGGATTGACGCAGTGGCGAAAGATGCTGATAATTTACTTAAAATAAAACGATGGACATCTATCGCCAAGGACAGGGAAAAATGTAGGCGAATGATTATGGAGTGTAAGCTTTGACTTCGAACTGTGACGCCATAGAAGTAGAAGAAGTTATTTTAACAACCTGTTAACACATTGAGCCTAATTTAAAAATACACAAAAAATTAAGTTTGTGACTATTATTTATAATTTGTACATACATTTGTTAGAAAAATTATAGACTTTATGAAGTTAAACTTCAGTAGGGTTATATCTACTGACTTTTTACAGATCTTCTGTATGAAAATTACAAATTTTTAGATTGTATGAAATAAAATTTACACAAAACATATTTTTTTAAAACATATAAAAGACAAATAAAAAAATAACTTTTTCATGTGGATTGTTGCGTTTTGTTGTTACAAATGTAATTCATTTTTTTACACGAACAGGCCAGCCTTGAACCACGCGAATAGCATTTCCTTTTCTTCTCCTTCTAGAAGACCCTCATTCGCACACTATGCGCCGCCTTCCTTTCTACTGTCCACCCCCTTCTCGTCTTCTTCTCACCGCAGAGAACCTCAAGATTTTGGATTTTGTTTCTGTGTGTATTTCTGTCAACACAGTCGTTCAAAGAGGTACCCAGGTTCATCACTTCCTCCTTGAGTTGTTTGGTGTATCCGTTCAGATTAGAAAGTTGCCAAATATAGTTGAAAATTTGTTTATTTAATCTGCACCGATCCATCTGAACTATATGTCTAAGGAGTCTCAGTCTTTTCCTTTGGAAAGCCGATTCCAGATCTTCTAGATTCCTGTACAGCTCTTTTTTGGGTCTATGCCTGTACCCATCTTCGGTTTCCTTGCGGCCATAAATTTTCCGAAGAATCCTTCGTTCAATGTTAGGAAGAGGTTCCAAATTTTTAAATCACGTTGTTTCCACTCCATACATGATAACAATGCTATAATGGCGGACTTTTGAAATTAATTCTGGAAAAGTTTTTCTTGCCATATAGTTCCCGGGTTAGAGTAAATGCCTTTGTTAATTTCAGTTTCCTTAACTTGAAGGATTCTTTGTTTAGGCGTTTCGGGATATGTTTTCCCCAAGATGTTTAAGATTGTTAGTATATTTTATTTATCTATACGTAGTAACCAGGCACGTTTTCGGGAACTTAGATAAGGTGGTTATAATTTCCTTTTTAGCAAAGGAGGTTTGGAGGCAAGTTATCTCCGCTATCTCTTTGGGATCTTCTACTTGCTTTCTTGCTTCTTCTTCAAATGTAATTAATTTATTTTTAATATAAAGTTTTTATTGAATTTTAAGTAAACACATGTATAGAGAGAAATCAGGTTGGAACTTTAGAACTACCGTACAGAAAATCTGTTGGCACTATTATAAGGCTTAACATTACTCTATAAACAGCGTACAGTGTTCCATGTAATTATGTGTTGTAAGCAGAATGAGCCAGGTTGGTCGGTGCTGTGCATTTGCAATTACAGTATAAGAAGCCAAACAATATAGCGTCGACAGCAGCGTAGTACATTTACATAATTGATTCAGCGGGGCTGCACATAGCGTCGGCTGTACTGCGGTGGTGGTGGTGATCGCCTCCCCCCCCCCAGCCAAAACCCTCAAACCACCCTCACCGCTGTGTACGCGTTGTCTATACCTGGCTAGCGCCGGTAGTGAACACAATTACCTACAATGTATTTAATGTACATAACGTATAAGGTATTAAATACATATTTTATGTATATAACTAAGCTCAAGATAGCTGGCATTATACGTAAGCTGGCAAGTACCTAGGAAACTACATGTCTCAATACTAGAATATCGGTATGGAGAACCATACATGACTTCCATGTTCAAAAATGTATATTTAAAATCATTTTCGAAATGAAATATTTTTCCGTAGACACTACTTCTTGCTTCAGCCTTAACCACAGTACTGTGGTCACTAACGTATCCCAACCTCACGTTAGCGCACACGATTTTCACTGATGATAAAAGTCGATGGCACTGCCGAAACGTCTGGTCATGATGAAAACATTGGACCACGACCAAACAAACAGTCTGGGAAGGAATTTCAACAACAAACTACTTCTTTGTTGCCGAAAAAGTAGTACACATGTAAAAATTTATCCCCTCCTCTTCAACTACGCTTTTCATTTATAGACATTTCATCTACCTTTTTAAAGTGGATTATTATGACTTTCTTTTCAGGACACTTTAGTCTTGTTAAATGCAGAGATGAATTTTTTTTTTAGACAAGTAAAGAGATGTACACTAAACGATAGAATTAGAAAGGATGTGATAAGACACAAATTGGGTATATTCTCTGTGAACGCAAAACTCGAGGAATAATATAAGCTGAGATGGATTGAACATATATGGAATTGAACATATGAGATGTTGAGGGAGAATGGAATAGAAAAGTTTACCTCAACAAGTTTTACAATATCCGCCTAAAGAGAAAAGAGATGTGGGAAGACCAAGCAGAAGATGGTGGCTAGAAAATAGAGACCGGAAAAGGTGATGTCAACTATTCATGGACTGAAGAAGGAAAAGAAGAAGAAGATGATGACTTACACGAAAGGTGACGGAAAACATACCGATCATAACCCCCACCCCCACCCCCAATGACTACGGTAAGGTAAGCCTGCTGTTACCAAAAATAACGTAATGTTGGTAACACTTGTGGCGGTTGGCCAAGTTGAAATTAACTGACAGAAAGTCAGACAACACTATAAATTGTTGTCTTAATTTAGCGTAGTTCAGCGCCAAAGGACTGGTAAATCTGCACAGCGTGAAACTCCACGTTCATTGTTCAGCACAGAGCCGCGACCTCACTTCCAAACTTTATCAACTTGTACGGTGACATAATTTAGTTGGCGCTAGGTGTAAGGCATTGCACACTTGATTCTGTATACTTTACATCAAAGTGTGTATTTGTTTGTTAACTATTACGTCTGTATTGTGTATTTATTTTTATTTATCAATTAGCATACAACACGTTCTTTGCAGTTATAATAAGACAAATATTTAATAATTACTTTCCAAATAAATCGCTACCGACTCTTAACACAAAGTTTTTATGGGTAAAAATGTAAAAGTTTTACCTCATAGCCTAAACCAGTTTCCGCTTACTATAAGCTTCATCAGAGGCTGCCACAGAAAGCCCTGGAACTTTGATGCATTCAGAGGCTGCCTTCAGAACTATGATACATAGAATTAACAACATCCTACTAAATGAAAAAGACTACAAATACGAACTAAACACGATACAATATATAGCAGAATCCAACGGATACAACAGAAAAATAGTCAATAAACTCCTACACAAAACACAAAACAAACAACAAAGGCTGAAAACAAAAAATTCATAACACTAACATACATCAATAACCACACTGAAAAAATAGCCCACAAATTCAGAAAAAGCAGGATACAAATCGCATACAAAACTACAAACAAAGCAGAACGCACACTATAAAAAATACACACACAAAGCACAAATCGAGTTTGATCTACCTAGTGTTTACAAACTAAATTGCTCAGATTGCAACAAATTCTACATAGGCCAGACAGGACGTTGCTTCAAACAAAGATACATTGAACATACAAAGGCAGTACACTCCGTCACCGAATCCAGCTTTGCAAACCACTTCATTGAAGCAAACCACACATACACAAACATCGACAATAACATGGACATTCTACACGTACACACAAAACTAGACACTCTTTGAACAATTGGAAATATAGAAACACAAAAAACACATACAAACGACATCCTAAACGAATAGTCACAATTCAAATCACACGCATTATTCGAACATATCACACCCCACACACACAACATCGATCCTTCAAAATTCGACGCCGTTGCCAAGAACAAGACGGACAGCGCTCCCAGTGGCAGCCTCTGACGAAGCTTATAGTAAACGAAAACTAGTTCAGGCTATAAGGTAAAACTTTTACGTTTTTACCCCCAAAAAACTTTGTGTTAAGAGTCGGTAGCGATTGAATTATATTTAGTTAATCAACGGACTCGTCGTGGACAACGAAATCCAAGAATTACTTTCTTCTGCCCATACGAAAAATGTTATCACTGGAGCAAAGAGAAAAAGTATTAATATAGTAGATATAACGACACAGGAGTGTTGTCTAGGTTATCTACCAGCCGTGGGTGTATCAATTATTTGATCATACAATTTCTGACTGTACAATGTTGACACATTTTCATTTGTTAGTTTCTTTTGTGTGAATAATGATAATAAATGTAAGGATAATGTCTATGAAATTATAACGAACAGAAATCATCAAGCTTGAAAAGAATTATACTACAACAATATGAATTTCTAGGCTTCGTACAAGTTTTAGAGAGAGAGAGAGAGAGAGAGAGAGAGAGAGAGAGAGAGAGAGAGAGAGAGAGAGAGAGAGAGAGAGAGAGAGAGAGAGAGAGAGAGAGAGAGAGAGAGAGAGAGAGAGACAGAGACAGAGAGACAGAGACAGACAGACCGATCGACGACAGACAGACCTAATATCACTTGTATATTTAAACATGTGTAAAATCAATGTATGCAGGTATTCACTAGTCAGGATGGAAACTCAACAAGGACATGTCCGGCTCTATAAAATATTTAGCGTCGCCTTACTAAACCACGTCTTTGCCAACTATGAATCATAGAGATTACGGCACACTTTTCAACGATTCTCAGCAGCTTCAATATCGTGACGTGGTAACTGAAATAAGTTAATTGTTGCAAAAAATTTAGTAAATAAAGCACAATATTACTACGCAACCATACTGTATGCTACTTACTTATTGTTATCTAATACACAAATGAAAACTTGAAACCGCATATTAACTCAAAGGAAATGTAAAAAATATTTTTTTTAATTTGTATTAGCAATCTGAGGACCACATGCTAATTTCAATTCTTTATTTCTTGCTCTCTTCTTTTTCTCCAATATTCTTTTATCTTCTCACCTCTCTCTTCTTCCTGTCTTCAGTCCACTTTGAACCTGCGGTTTTCTCTCTCCTACCCTGGACTCCTTCCATTTTTAACACTTTTTCCCGAAAAACTGCGTTATATTATTTGTTTCCTAATTGTTTTTGATTTCTTTAATCTAACTTGATGTTGACTTCTTTCCCCACAGATATCTGAAGATCTGTTTTGTTAACCTGTTGTCGTCCATGCTATATAAATGTCCAAAAAATACTAGTCTTCTTTTTCTCACTGTTTTTGTTATATTTTCTATACTTTGATGTATTTCATCATTTACATCATTTTAAAATATTTCTTAATATTCAACCTTCTGAAGTTTTTCGAGGGCGTAATTTTTTCCTAATAATTCGTCATTCCAATAATTTTACTTGTCTAAATTATAATTCAATGCTAGACATTCACTGGCATATAGGCATTCTGGCCTCACTACTGTACTGTAATGTCTTATTTTTGCATTTTTAGATATGCACTTTTTATTACAAATGTCTTTATTTATTCCATACCTTCTTTTAATTTTATAAATCCTTTCTTCTACAGTAGATTTTACTAAACCATTCTCTTCAATTATTTCCCCTTATATACTTAAATTTTGTAACCCACTCTATTCGACCAATATCCGTTAGCAGAAACTTTGGCGCAGTTTAATGTTTGTGAGAAATTTGTTTTTTTCTGCGGAAATTCTTAAGCCTGTTCTACTGGCTATGTCCTCTAAATAATTAACTTGTGTTACTGCGGATGTCAGATGTTCAGAAAGTATAGCAAAGTCATCTGTGAATGCCAAAAAGTTTATTTCAATATGTTTGTTCCCTCTTCCCAACATGATTGGTGACAGATTGTATTCCATTAATTGTTCATTCCAAATACTTACCGCTTTCTCCAGGACACAGCTGAAAAGAATTGGGGATAAATCATCGCTCTATCTTACACCTGTATTTATTTTGAACGACTGAGATGTTTATTCCATGAATTTTATTTTTGAGACTGTGTCCGTAAGCGTTTCACGAATTAGATTTGCCAATTTAGATTTAACACCAAATTCTCCGATTATTTAACTATAGTTTCTCTATCAACAGAATCAAAGGCCTTTATGAAATCAACAAATGTTACTAAATCACCTTTTAATTCAGTAGCCTGTGACGGATTATTGACTTCTGATTGAATATTTGTTCTCACAGGATCTGTCTTTCCTAAAGCCACCCTGATATTCACCCAAATGGCTATCCAATGTTTTTCTACTCTGTTCAATAGAATCTTTAAAAATATTTTATGCGCAACTGGAAGTAAAGATATCCACCTGTAGTTGTTAACCTCTTCCTTATCAGGCTTCTTATGCAGGGGATGTATTAAGCCCATTTTCCGTTTATCTGGGATTTTTTCTGTTTTAGAAATTTCTTCAAAAATTAATTGTAGATCGTTTTTGATCTTTGGTAGAGACCATTCCAAAAGTTTAGCTGATAAGGAGTCTTATCTACTAGCTTTATTGTTTTTAAAAGTTTTAATTACTTCTTCAATTTATTCGATTGTCGGAGGTATACCGTCTTCCAAATTTTCATAAATGTGTGACAATTCTAACTTCGGGATCAGTTCCGACCAATTTAAAAGTTGATCAAAATTTTTTACAGTATTTGTTTACTATTATTATTATCTGAAATTTATTTAAAACAATAATAAAGTCAAATTTCGTAAATTTCAACCGCTGCGATTAGTCCACGAAGTATGAACATACAATTAGTGCAGTACAATAATCTGAGATTAGCTCTAGAGACGGTGCAGCACGAGTGCCCTCTGGCGGCAAGGACGCCAAGTTAGCTCAAGTTAATCGAACCGCTTTCAGATAACATTAATATAACCGCTTCTTCGCTTCTGGGCAGACAGCACCCTTTGCCGCTCTTGTTCGTAAACCCCATCACACACGTTATTAACTCTATCTTAAAGAGAGTTTAATACAAGTTGTCTTTATTACATATTAAGAAGATTAATTATTGTTTGTTATGTTCATTTATTTTGGTTTGGTATTTCGTCTCCCATTCGTTACATGGAATGTAGTACTCTTAGTAGTTGATTTGTAAAATCATAGGTGCCAGAACGCATCAATTCAAAAGTAGTACAGACTAGTATATACTTACATTTTATATTATCGTATAAGTTTACATCAGGTTATTAGAAATGAGGTCTACATTTTCAAAATCTTATAAAATATGTAACATACGTATAAACTTGTATCTAAAAAGGTAATAAAGTTTACTAATTTTTTTTAAGAGCTTCATCGTCAGGTTAGCCGCACGACAATCGAAAACATGTCACTCATGATGGCGTCATCCTCAATCAAATCTATGTGACGATTTCGGTGGGTTGGACATTTAAAAAAAGTTTCCATAGTTTCAACATTGTGTCGTCATATTGTTTGTTTCTTCACCTTTTCTTACTAGACCATTGAATAAAGGCAGATTTTGTGAAAATCTGGACAAAAATCCTCCAGACACGAAATTTGGTAGAAAGTTAGGTTTTGGGGTCACTTCAATGGGGGAAAAAATCGGACACTCCAGCTCACCGCTGGGCCCCCCTGGGGGGGTTAAAAGGTGGGGCAAAACGGTTTGTTGTAAATATCTCAAACACTAAGCAAGATATCAAAAAACGTTAAATACAAAAGTTGTAGCTGACTAAATTTCCCATCCAAATGGTCCTCAGTAATGTTTTCGTCAGACGCACTGGAACAGAGATATGAGCGCTCAAAGTTGAGACCTTTTTTTGCAATTTTTCGTATAAGGCATTTTTACGAAATAAAAACTTGGATTTGTTTTGAGTTTAGGCCGATTTTTGTATAGTAAAAAGCGCTAAATATGGTTATGTTTGTGTTTGTACATGTAATACCAAGTATTTGGATGTAAATTTTTGCATGTATATACTTATGCACACATATACACACACACTACAACTACAAAAACGTGTATTTTTGAACGTAAGCGTTTTTAGTTGTATACATGTATATACACACACATATATGTGCAAATATATGTAGAAATATTTTCATGCATATATATTATACTTGTCTAAGTCCAAAAATGCACATCTATACGCATGGATTAGTCAGTATATGCATGTAACGCATTGGTACATTTTTTGAACGATAATACTTAAGATAAAGATTAGTGCTGGTGTTTGATTTTGACAAATGTTTAGTTTTGTAATGGGGCTGATTACGGGGACAATTTAACAATTAATAGTAATTTTTTGTAATAATTAGGTTTTTCTTTTCAAATATTTTTTTCGGTAATTTATTTTTGGATCCAAAAGTTCCGGAAATCAAGCCCTGATACTGTTAAGCCTAACTTACAGATTTTTTTATTTCCGCTAAATGTACATAAATATTTTACTTGAAATAACAAAACGAGTTCTTAGTTTTATGTCGACTGTTTTACTTGACTGTCTGTCTGTCCGTTTTTCCATGGCCGGCTCTAGTAGAAGGCCGGAATATTAAACGTGGCAACACTGGAACCAGCTGATATTTGAGGCCAACTAGACGATCTCTTAATTTATGTATTTCAATAAACAAATCGCATCATTTTTAATTGCCAGTTAACAGCAGTTTTATAATTCTTCATTTTTGCTAATTAAAAGTTTATTACGTAAAATACTGTTACATTATTTAAGAAATATACTAATTAACTCATTTATATGATATGAATTAAATAATGCGAACAATATTAATTCACCAGGCCTTGCACCAATTCACTAATTTCTTCAACTTAAAAGTGTAGTAATAAGTGCGCACAGACCTATACTTTAGATTTAACTATAAATAGGCCTACTCATGATTTTAGTAATGTTATAAATTTAAATCAAAATAAAACATTTATCTATTTTATTACACTATGCTTGTAGGCCTCAGACGCATCGTTGCCACGTTTCTACTAGAGTCGGCCATGGGTAGGCCTCCTCTACTTAGGGCGTTGCACACTTGACTCTGCATTTTACGTCAAAGTATTTATTTATTTTTTTAACTATTGCGCACACTCACATACACAAACACGTTCACTCAAATAATT
Source organism: Magicicada septendecula (assembly GCA_034769895.1). Lineage (NCBI taxonomy): Eukaryota > Metazoa > Arthropoda > Insecta > Hemiptera > Cicadidae > Magicicada > Magicicada septendecula. The sequence goes on along the minus strand of CM068368.1, from coordinate 883,156,087 downwards.
GATCTTCTGTGTTTTGATATTTATTCTTGTATTATTCATACACAGGTCCTGATGATGGCAATAAATATTGTTGAAACGTCGACACAAATAATTTAAAATTTGTGCAACACTTTTTGGCCGATTCTCACAAACCGTACCGTAATAATACATTGACTGACGGTCACTACGAAGGATTTACTTTAACTTAATATTTCTCAGTTTTATTCGTGACTTGTAACAGAAAGATTACACGTCGGTAAAAAAAAAAAAAAAAATTGTGCAAACGGGACCTGGATGTTGAAATCGGTAGTTTTAATATTGTGACGGCCTTTAAGAGTAATTTACTGATTTACATTAGTCGAACGACAAGTTAGATAGTAGGAGCCAACAATAGTCCGACATTGAAGCAGACAAACTATTCTAATTAATCACTGCTAATAACTTGTTACCGATTGTTGATGTGCGCTGAATATTCAACGACAACAGCCGATTAGCTATTGTTAAGTCTGACGATTAGCGTCAGACCTCAGTCTGCGTAATTACGTAACACTTTCAACAGAAAGGAATTGATTTTACTAAATACAACCTCTATGTAAAAGTAAAATTCTAAATCAAAAATTTAAAAACTTTTTGAGTTTTCTTATAGCTGATAAAATAAAATAATTACGTTACCAAAAAATGCAGACGTTATATAAATAAATACCTCTTACAATAAAATCGTAAAGAACTATTCGGTAATGAAATTTGAGAGATCATCTTCGAAAGTAGAATAAAATAAAATCAAATAAATTAAAATAATTTGAGAGATTGAAGCCATTAAATAAGTGAGATTAATTATATAATCAGAGATAGGAGCCATTAAAGCACGAGTTAATAAAATTAAAGTTGCTTACCATTTAACCAAGGACACGTATATAACAATAAATCAATATTCATTAATGCCAGATTTAGGCATTATTTAACAGGAATTCGCCCGGAAGCACTTTATGCAGCTGAGTGTCTGATTATGAACGAGAAAATGACGTTGGAAAAACTGGGAGTCACAGAAAGGAAAATATTAAGAAAAATCTTAGGATCAATAAAAGTTAGGGAACAGTACAGAAAACGCAAAATAATGAACTGTACACACGTGTTGAGAAAATCACAGACGTAATTAAAAAAAGAAGAATTACTTTACTTTCCACGGACATGTTCAAAGAATGAATCCTGACAGACTAACAGGGAAGCTTTTCAACTGTTTCAAAAACTCAAAATGTCCAATACATGGTTCAAAGAAAGAGAAAAATACGTAGAGCAACTTCAGATTACTCAATAAGACATTAAAAAATGCTTGCCACTCAAAAAAAAAATTTTTTTAATTTTTAAGGTTTTCAGGAAAAACCCAAGAAGAGGACAGGTGCCATCTGGACTGGCGAAAAGAGCGAGAGCCATCGATCAAAAATGAAGGAGATGTGGGAGAGGAGAAAGAGAGTGGAGAAGAAGGTAGGAACAAGTAAAACTAAACGTAATCCACAGTGGAGCATACGCAAAACAAATTGACAGATTGATTACCCATGACTGAATACTCTTATAAGCTTATTTTTTGTTAAAAAATATTATTAACTCCTAAAGGCAATGCCTTGTCGCTGTAGCCACGTCACTCTATTCCTTGCGATATTCTTCATTTCTTCATAGGACCCACTATTCACGACACTCATTGTGCTGCGAAAGTATGCAGTTCTTGGTCTTCCTTTGGGCTTCTTCCCCACTACTTTGCCCTCAAAGATGTTAGTTAAAAAAGCACTGTGTCTGATCACATGCCCTATCAACTTAATCTTCCTCACCTCTATACTCCTAAGCAATGTTCTATTCTCATTTATTTCCTCTAAGATCCGTTCATTCGTCTTCCTATCTGTCCAACTAGTTTTTGTCATTCTCCAACAAATCCACATCTCCATTGCCTGAAGTCTGTCACTCTCCACCTTCCCTAAGGTCCACGATTCACACCCGTAAGTTAAAACACTCCATACAAATACCTTAACAAACTTTTTCCTTGTTTCAATACTAATATGGTTGTTTGTTAATAAGTTCCTTTTGCTCTGGAATGCTTCTTTTGCCAGAGCTACTCTCCTCTTAATCTCTGCCAGACACTTATTCCCACTTGTAACTATGCTACCCAGGTAACAAAATTCAGTAACGTGCTCCAATATTGTGTTGTTCAACATAATGGTTGATTTAATGTCTTCTCTTTTTTTACTTACAACCATTATTTTAGTTTTCTTAACATTAATCCTCAATCTCCAAGCGTGAAGAATTTTGTTAAACGTACCTAACATTCGGGTCATATCCTTTTCTGAGTCAGCCATCAGTACAATATCATCTGCGAAGCGGATATTGTGTATCTGTTCCCCATTTATTTTAATTCCCCTAGAACTCCGTTAAAAAAAAGAATATATAAAATTAAAATAATTTAAAGTAAATACTCTTTGTATAAGAATTTAAACTCTTACATGTAAATTTAATTAAATCGGAACTAACTTTAACGAGCTTTTAAAACACAGTGTATGAACAACTTATGTTTGGAGCAGAAATACAAAATCACAAACCAGTATAGAATTCCTTAGGCTATCGCGGCCGCCGTCAACAATGCTGGAATTATTGTTTGACCTAACATCCCGGCAAATAATAATAACAACACAAACCAGTAATGTACTTATTGAGGTAGATTTTGACATACAGATTGAATTATTGATAAGAATGTCAAAATATAAATAGGCATAGAGTGAAATATTCACAATTTTGTCTAGAGTAACCAGCTGTCTGATCCATTATTACTTTTCTGAAACAATTCGACAAAAAACAAATCTGTTACCGTTCTAAGAATATGGACCTTAAACCGCCGTCTTAAGATTTTGAGGACAACCACACAGACATTAGTGGTCAAAACATCACATAGAAATTCTACGATGGAAGGTCCCTCAGATATTTGTTACTGTTTTAATACATTCTCTTAAAGACGCCACTTCAACAAAGAACTTTAATAATAAGAAAAAAGTGAAAAAAAAATTAAAGAGATAAAAACAAACAAAGAATTGCCATATAAAGAATCAATACGTTACATATAAAAATACAAAATACAGCACAAGGATTAAATTTTATACGACAATTGCAATACCCACATTGATTTATGCGAGTGAGGCGTGTGTCATGACAAAAAAGGAAAGCGACAAGATTCAGAGCGCTAAAATGCAGTTCGCCCGAAATACTTTAAATTATACATAGCAAGATAGAATAAGGAATAAATATATCAGACCAGAACTCGAAGTAAAGGACATAAAGGAAATTATTGCAACTTACAGGAGACAATGGTGGGATCATCGGCAAAGGATGACAAAGGATCGATTGCCAAAAAACGTGGGTCGTCCGAGGATGAGATGGGTGCCGGAACAGGTTTATATAACCTAATCCTTGAAAAGGAGAAGAAGAAGAAGAAGTTGTTAGTTAAGCAGGTAGAGGCAGGTGGAGTGATATTAAGTAACTCTAGCGATGATAAGCGCACTCTGTAAATTAATTTTTCTGTAATAAATTTACAAAGGAAATTAAATTATATGAAAATTAATGAAGGTAAATTTATGTTAATAATTTTCATATTGTTTGTTTAGGTCGTTAACAAAGAAACTGCATTAAACAGAGCTCAATTATCTTCTGAATACAAACCAGCAGTAAGAAAGGAACTAATCGACTTCAATAAGATCTCCTGCAAATCAATTACCGTATTTCCTTGTTAAATAATGCACATCTTCCGGCAGAAGTGAACAATTTAATATAAAATAATGATTTTAACCGCTAGTTTTTATCTTCCGAATACGCATTCTTTACAATATAAGCTACTTAACGATTTAGGGAAGATTACATTGCATAAATACACCAGTATTGTTACAGAACGTTCTGTATGTTTCTCGCTTATCCCAGCAGAACCAGCTGTAATGTTGTGTGCGTACGTGACTATCAACATGCGTCAACGAGGCTATTCCAGACCATACCGGTCGGCGCACTGTGCTCAAGGCCGCAATCAATTACGCTCTAGTGTTTTCGAGTAGTGTTGACGGGTATTGTGGATTATTCTGGAACACTTGTGCTATCTATTTAAACAACGACAGCTGCCGCTTATAGTCAGTCTTACGTCGGCGATTGCCCAGTTGAGTTATTGTCGCGCGATTTCCACAGTGTGACTCAAATGTTGTATTAGAGAAAAATAATTATAGTGCGGAATCCTTTATAGTTGACATTATTATTTGTGTGGACAGGTTAACTTGAATTATTGTAGATGTATAATCTTTCCCTTTCCATAGTCCAAACTCTCGTGATAAGTCACTTTGGATCCTCACCATGCCCTTCGCTGTCACCATTGTCAACCTACACAATCTTATTAATTTCTTTGGTATGCCTAGTACTTCAAGAGCAGTGAAAAAGTCTTATTTTCAGCTTATAAAAAGTCTATGGTCCGCAATTGAGTTTTCAATAAATGTATTGATTTGCCCAAAAAAAAATTAATTTCTGGAAGTGCAGTCAGCTTTAAACCTTTTACCTTGCAGTATATATAAATTTAATGGCATTAGTTCTCACTGCTGTGTACACATAGAGTTGTCTACATTTGAGTTGCTTAGTTGATAGTTACATTATACCTCTATGCATTAGGCCTACTTCGTCACAACAAACTGTTTGCGTCTCTCCTCCAACACCCCCACTCCGGTTTACATGCGGGGTAGTGATTTAGTAGGCACAAGCTAGTCGGTCCACATCACGCAACGCAATGTGCGTGCTGTTTTGTTTTTTATTAAAAGGTTTAAATTGTTTCTCATTCATTAACAGCTGTAATATAGGAACAAAAATTTATTATTATTATTATTCATAGAAATTATAACCCAATCGATTTACGAGGTGTGCTCAAAAAAAGACTGAACAATTTGTTTAGTGCGTCAACTTGCGCATAAAGCGAGCTGCACAATTAAATGCTCTTAGCGTCAGTTTTTGATGCTGGAATGCCGATATCTCCGTTGCATCATGATCATTAGCCTTCGAGCTACACACGCTGCAGCGGGCACGTGCACACACCGTCCGGCGGATTTAAACGCAGTGACAATGAAGATCTTAACACAACGCGTATGTATAAAATTTTGTTGCTAATTTCCTAACATCTTTACAGAGCGATTTCCATTGCATTCCAATGTTGCCGTTACCAGTTTGCATTGGTACGCAGTTGTTGACCGATTTCAGAACGCCAGTTCTGATCGCCAGTCAACAACCGCAGTAAGAATTTTGTAGTGATATGATACATTAAAAGTTTTCTATCAAAACATAATTTTACGATCTTATATCAATGCGCAGTCTCTATGAAAGTCTCAGCAGTTAAACGAGTTAAACGATGATTTACAATTACCACATCACAAACTCTCTTGCCACAATCTTCGACATTGCTTTGATCTGCACCGACTATTAATTTGGCCCTCCTTAAATATACTTAAAATAATCGTTCCGCTCATGCAGGCCTCGGCTTATGGTTACTCGAACAAACAGGATGTCTTTGTAAAGCTGTAATCCCTAGTATTGCCGCAAAACTTCATACGCGCTCGTTGTTGTTCGCGGTCTTTCTTAATTTTCTTAATCGCTTTGTCACTAATCCGCCGGCCAGTGTGCGCACGTCCCCACTCAATCTGATATAGCTCAAAGGCTAATGCTGATAGCGGAACAAAATAAAAGGCAGTTTGTTTTCAAAAACTATCGCTAGACGCGCTTAAATTTGCAGCTCATTGTTTGTGCATTTTAGTGTGTTATTCAAAAAGTTCGGCCTTTTTTTAATACACCTCGTACAATCATAATACCGAGAAACTGTATTAAATAGTCTTTAGGGTAAATTTTAATACAATAATAATAATAATAATAGTAATAATAATATTATTAAAATTTATTAATAAAATATTTTAATATTTTAGGGTAAAATCCGCAGTTTCATACGCACACGTTATTCTTCGCGGTCTTCCTTAATCGCTTTGTCACTTAATCTTCCGGCCAGCTTGCGCACGACCCCACTCAACCTGATATAGCTTAAAGACTAATGCTAATGGCGGAACAGAATAAATGGCAGATTGTTGTCAAAAACTATCGCTAGGCGCGCTCAGAGTTGCAGCGCGTTGTTCGTGCGGGTTGATGTTTTATTAAAACATTTTTTCTGTCATTTTTTGAACACATTTCGTATTTTGTGGCAGTTTAAAGACAAACGTTTAACGCGCAACAAAGCTTATAAATGTATTTCACTACACTACTCTCAGATTAAACACAGAGTTTCTTTCTGTTAACACCATGTCAAACATTTTACTTGAAGCATTCTCAGTGTACAGAGAGAAACGCTGACGAATGCCTAACCCTTCTGTAGTTTGTACAGTTATATATGTTTGTAACCCTTACAAACCAGCCCATGAACTTACTATGTCTGCGGTCAATAGCACGCTATTTTTGTCCTAGTTGGGGTAAAATAATTACATACATCAGTAGTATATCAGAACCTTTAGCATATTACCAAAATTACAAAATTTTCAGAAATGTTATATAATTGTGAGAGAGTGTGTGTGTGTGTGTGTGTGTGTGTGTGTGTGTGTGTGTGTGTGTGTGTGTGTTACGACATTACAGAACAATCTACTTATTTATCTACGTGTTTATCGAATGTTCCAGAGAAATCCGGCTGTAGTTGTGTGCGTACGTGATTTCAACATGCGCTCGCGAGACTTTTCTGGACGCTGCCAGCCGCGTGCACTGTGTCAAGGCCGCAATAAATTACGTCCTAGTGTATCGCTAATGCGTAGTTGTGGAATGTTCTGTTGTGTGAGCGGGGTGTAAATACAAGGCGTCATAGGCCTTAGTTTTCAGTTTTCAGTTGCGAGTTATTGTCGGGCGATTTACTCTGTGCGTTCAAGCGGTTATTAGTGCGGTTCGTAAAATTGTGGCGAAGTGTTATGTGTTTTATGATTGCGCGGGAAAATTGTAATACAATTGTGTGTTATACTAGTGGACATTTTTATTGCGTGTGAACAATTTTTATTTGATTTATTGAAAGAGACTATTTCGTTGATTACAAACTGTTTAATTGTGATAATTAAAGCTGGTGTTTAGTGACGTAATTAGTGTCTTGTATTTTGTTTTCTACTGTACCATACGACAATCAGTTAGACCGTCGTAACAATATATATATATATATATATATATATATATATATATATATATATGCACCACACACACACATATTTTTAGTTTTTTCAATGCCGAGACTCCGTCCTATACGGGGAGTCGATTGTGAAGATCATTCTTCGAAAGCGCCGCAATACAGTTTTAGAAACATGGGCTATAAAAACGACAGTAAAACAAAACTGTGGACTGCACAGAGAAGCATCAAACGACTGTTCTAGGAAAACAAGGCAGAATGAGAAAAACCAAATGTGGGAAAAGGCGGATACAGTTTCTCAAAGAGAATAATGAGTTGGACACAACATATTATACTTACATTTTATAATCATTATATACTAAGCGTCCAACACGTAAAATGAACACCACTAACTCAAAGCCCATCTCATTGTACGGCTATAACCATAGGACGTTCACTTTTTCCTAACGATTTTCAATTTCCACTGTTGTCCTATTGGCTACATTTCCAAAGTAGCTTAGGAACGACTTATCAGTCTGTTTTAATAGAATTATACGTCTTGAATTTGCAGTTCATTTTCATATGGAACCAAGTGTTCTACGTTTCAGGCTGAGACTATGAGAGTACCTCTCTGAACCTTCACTTCGAAGACTTCACGATTTGCCTACCTGCCTTCCTAATATTTTTCAGCTCTATCAATTGTTTTACTTAATGCATCCATATTTTTTTGACAGTAACTCTTGACTTTTGGATAGTTTCTTGCAGTAATTGAATATTATAGTGTGTTAGGAGAAAATAAGCTTCTCCTCACATAAACATTTTATATTATTTTACACCTTACGTTTTGAACAAAATACACTTGTTATTAGGTAAACTTAAGTAATATATAATTTTTGGATATTAACTTTAGGTAAAGTTAAGTAATATATAATTTTTGAATTATCAAAAAATTACAAAAATACTCTATTTGTTGTAGTACAATAACCATTAATTGTAAAGCAAACATTCATAAAATAAGCACTAAACTACTGTATTGGCTTTTAATTTTAATTTATAACAATAATGCGCAAAAGAAAAATAATTTATTGGTTCTTGTATATTTGCATAGAAGACATCTGTAGACCTATAGCTAAAATACTTTTTACAAACACGCATAACTGATAACAACATGTAAAGTGCTCTTGCAAACATAGGACGAGTATTTTTTGAAGGAGATCAAACATTTTTAAAGGGGGTCGACAATATTAGTTCTGTCAAATTAATAAAGATATCAAGTTTCGATTTCGATCAATATTGCTCATACATTAATCCCCGACATACACGTTCACGATTTTTGTAAAAATTGTAATGCCATTTTTGTAATGCGGTGTCCTTGAATTAAAAAATAAGAAATAAAAACATACACACACAATGGTCAACGTATTATATAGTTTTTAATATCTAGGTAAGTAGAGAATATTTTGTTGTGTGTACTTCCGGTCGGCCGTGAGTTGACGTATTCACATTGGGTACAGACAGCGGTGACGTTGGTTGGAGCCGCGACCACCACCGCAGTACCGCCATCGCCGTCACCATGTGTAGCCTCGCTGAATTATTTACGTAAATACACTGTCTCTCTCATTGTGCAACTGGACCTCGGCTACTACACTTGCACCACATACATACATCCAACATAGTACTGTACACTGTTTATGCAATAATTTCAAGACCAAAAACTGACGTCAAGTTATTTATGTAGAATGGAGATTAGGAACAATTATTTTTTGTCTTAAGCTTAAACGGCGGTGTCAATTCCAATTGATCCGTTATTTTAACATGATAGTGTTTTTAGGCTGGGGATCATTCCACAAAATGCGTGATGCGTCATCGAAAAATGTGACGCTTCCACACTTTCGATTCCCCACAGTCTAGAAATCTTTTGTTTACAAAACATTATCATGCTTCGATGTTTCGGTTTCGTCAACATTCTTTATGCGCACGCGCGCGCGCGCGTGTGTGTGGAGAAAGAGAGAGAGAGAGATTTACAGTTATTTTATTTTATAAAGGTAAACATTTGGCTTAAATGTAATATTTTATGACTAAACAATACAAAAAACTGTATGTACCTCGGACACCTTTAAAAGTGGATAGAACAGTTTTAAAATGGTCAAACTTCAGTGACTGACGAGCACGATTCTGGACGTTCAGTTGAGGTTTCAAAGTTTTTTTTGTGATTTTTTTTAGAGCGTCGCAGACAATAGACACTACATACTACTCTGACAATAAAGTAAAGCCGGTTTTATGAATAAAGTAAAGTACTCTACGGCTTTGCTTATCAATAAAATAAAGCCACCAGTGATGCAGAAACGTGCTGAATTTCTGCGTAAATGCGTCATTCTCCTTCACGATAACGCCCATCTACACATTGCTCACTGAAACCAGCAATAAATTGGCTTAGGAAACTCCACCCTCCCTATACTCCAAACTAGCGTATAGTTGTACCTTCCTATCCACGACGTGTAAGACGTATAATGGTGGGAGGAGACAGCAGGGGACAACACTGCCGCTCAATCGAGGAGAATAAAAACTACAACACTGAGATATTTTGTAAACTTAACCTATAGGACGTAACGTAACCTATAGGACGTAACTTAACCTATAGGACGTAACTTAACCTATAGGACGTAACTTAACCTATAGGACGTAACTTATTTCCGATTTGGTTAGCGTTGTTTCCACGAGTATTCTCTCGTGTTTTTAACAATTTAATTTATGCCTATAATATTTTATTTAATCGTAATAAATAGTTGAGTAACAGCATTCCCAATTGTCTTGGAAATTGTTATGACTGTAAGTTTTGTGATCCCCAGTAGCTAAACAATTATCGAAAAGACCTTCGTTCATAACAGCAATTCGAAATAATTGTTACAAAATGAAATGATTTACCAATCGATTCTGCTTTTGACGGAAAACGTCAGTGTTATAATAAACTATAAAAACAATGATACATAACCAAAGTGTTTATTAGATCTACCCATTTTTTATTCGTTTGCTTGCATTAGTTAACGTAACATTATTAGTAATAATTTTGTCATTAATGTACAAATCATTGCATTACAGTTATTTGCTTTGCCGATATAGCTTTTCATAGTACGTCCATCAGTAGGGTACATACAGTAATTGTGAGCAGTAAAGGAAAACAATTTAATAATAATAAATCAAATATGAATATTATAAACTGAAATTAAGATTATATATATTGTACACACTGTTACCATTTATAACATAAACCGCCTTATAACTGTTTAGGTATTTATATTTATTACTTAACTAGATATTAGTAATAGGTAATTGAGTTCAATTGCCGTTGTTATGTGAGCCAAAAAAGATGAGATTTATAAACTATTCAAAATTTTTGCAGGTAGCCGTGTGCCCTTTACAGATTGAACATTTGAATATCTGTTATTTTATACAACTAAAATTGTACTTTAAACAAATTCAACAAATAAACATGTAACAAAAAAGGCAACCTGTTATCACCTTATCTTCAATTACTTGAATTTAAAACTTCTCTACTTGAATAAATATATAACCTATTTCAACTTAGCAGCACGGTGCGCTTACAATAGTGTACAGCTCAACCAAATTGACTGACATGAAGGCTCGCCAAAACGGCGCTAGCGTCAGCAGATACAGAGACAGTGTTGTCTCCCCCCCCCCACCTTTGTGCTTCTTACAAATCCTGGATAGGAAGGGGTGCACCTAGACGCTACTGTAGTCCAGACTTGGATGGACCTGACTTTACTTGTTTGGTTCACTCAAGGAGACGTTCCGTAGTACAAAGTTTTATGACAACCACGAGGTCAAAGAAAATTCATAAACTAGCTCTAACATCAACATAAGGATTTCTTTGCAGAAATCCTCAAAATCCTGCTTATTTTATAAGCAGGCACATAAAATCTTATTCAGTGATTTACAAATGTATTAATTTTGCTTGGGAATATGTTGAAAAGCAAAAAAAAACATTGTCGTACTGATCAAATATACAGTTATCCTCTAGAGCTATTTGCCTGTTTAATTATTGAGTGACCATCGTACATACTGTATACAATAAGGTTACGCGGTGATTATAACTTGGCTGTATACAATATTGTTACAACGGTCACCTTGATCGTTGTATTGTAAAGTGGAAAACAAAATACAAGACACCAATGAAATCACTGAAATCACTAATAACCATTTTAATTATTACAATTAACAGTTTGTAATCAAAAAGTTATTCAACAAGATTATACTCGTACAATAGTTCAAGTTAATCTGTCTACGCAAATAATAATGTCAACTATAAAGCATTCCGCACTACAATGACTTTTCACCGCTTGAGACGCACTGTGTAAATCGCCCGACATAAAACTCTACTAAGTAATCGCCGACGTAAAACCGACTCTAAGCGGCAGCTGTCGCTGTTTAAATAGACAGCACAAGTGTTCCAGAATAATCCAGAATACGTGTCGACACTACTCGCAAACACTAGAACGCAACCGATTGCGGCCTTGAACACAGCGGGCCGACACCGTTATGGTCTGGAATAGCCTCGTTGACGCATGTCAAGAGTCACGTACGCACACAACATTACAGCTGGACTCTGCTGGGATAGCCGAGAGCGCTCTGTAATGGCGGTACAATATCAAAGAGACGCCAAGGACAGAAAACCAGTCACACCATTTACTAATCGCTTTTTTCAAGCTAAACTTAATATTGTCTTTTACTGAATGTACTCTCTGTTTTACGCTACGTTAATCAATCACGGCGCAGGGTAGGCAAGAAGGAAAGATCTGTACGACTAGATCGACAGAAGGAAACCACGTATATTAAATAATTTTATTAAAATTATGATTTAATAATCTCTACGTGTGTATAATAATAAAACATAAATAATAACTGAAAATTCTTCTTCTTCTCCTCTTCAAGGATTAGGTTATATAAACCTGTTTCGGCGCTCACTTCTCCTGTGGACGATCCACGTGTCTTCTACCAATGTCTTTATAGTTCAGTGCCGCTTTCAGCAATCGATCATTCGCCAAGCTCCAATTGCCACAGTTTCCAGACCTTACTCCAAGGCCGCTTTGGAAACTACAAATATTTCAAAGGTTTACATGAACAGGTTACTGGGCTGTTGCACAACCGCCTATCAGGAGGACCAGAGACTCTTGTGTCAGGGTTACTATAACTTAACCGAAAGGCCCCTATTTAGGGGCGCAGGACATTGGCCCTCACCCTTTTCTCTCTGAGATAGGAATTGGTGGCTTTGTGTCAGTTATTCTGATACTAAAGTTTATTAGTATTTCCATGGCTCACCTATCGGCATCAGTGAGCACTCTAAGATCCTAAGCCACCCAAAATGAAGAAATTAGAATTGAAAAAGAAAGACACCGTAGCCCCCGATTACTCTAATAGCGTCGGGGTCAGAAAAGAACAAGAGGCAGTCAACAGAGGCTAGACAGAAAAAACTAAAGGAAAGGATCTCATCCAAGACAAGTCGAAGCAAAGTGAGAATCCAGCTAGGGCGTATCGGGATTGCCACACCCCTATCCACAAGATGTGATCTGACAAATATGTAACGGAAAGGTATGCGTTTACAGGAAGAGAGATCTGAGGTTGGTAGGTGGGTTGCCGTATTGCAGGTGCATATACATTGTAGACGGATCGAAACAGATATAGATTAATGAACGTCAGATACACGTACGCAGGAAGCGGGAAGGCAAGTCAAAATTATTTTGCTTCGTCGTTTCGTTTCACAATTATACATTCATTACAGAAACTTATAAATTATTTAATCGGGAAATATATTTATAAATATACGCTCTGTTTATAAATTCAAAAAATATTTTAACGAGTATTTTTATTTCATATTTTCTTCCCAAAATATTATCGAGAATTTTCTATTGTGTATGTCAAAGATTGTACAAGCCACCAAATTCTCGTCACTGACACGACAGCTGATTCTGGTCGTCAGCTGGTTACTTGCATAACCTCAAATTTTAAAACACACGAACGTTGCAGTAATCCTCAACAAATACGCACAAACCCCCCACATTCTAATTGATACAGCAATAAATATTTCTGACTCCAGCGCACATAGAGGAGGTGTGACAAACTGAGTGACATCCGTAAATCATTTGCAGTGACAGCCTGTCATGGATCAGTGACAACGTACACACCACAAATACTCCAATAATACAATGTATTTCGGATTACGGTGTAACACTGTTTTCAAGAAATAAAGATAAATCTTCTTTCCTTGATCGACTGTATAAAACCTGTTTTTGCTCTTTAAAACACATAAAGATGAGTCCCTGCCACTGAGCAAATCACTGAGAATTTTCTTACCAGAGATTTACTGGAAGAAACATAAATACGGGTTAATTTATGCACCTATATTATTCGAAATAGGTTTACAGGTACAACATAAAATGCTATTAACTTTAATCATATATTTGCGTATTAGCTAGTAATTCTTGTAGTCATTTTTTCTAATTATGATATTAGTTCCTGGAAAGGTCATTACCTTAAATTTCTTAACCCAATATTACAGGGGTGTAATTTTTAATATAAACGTTACGTATAAAAATAGTTTTCCTTAATACTAATACATTTTTATAATAATAATTACCTTTGTACACAATATTCCAGAAATAAAAAGTAGTTTGATGAAAAGAGATGACGCGTGATTGATATTTATTGTGTGATTTATGTACGTTATGTTATGGATTATCTTTCAATACCAAAGCTTTATTTAAACAATTGTTAAGATAGTTAAGAGAAAAATAAATTTTAAGAAACCAAACAGAAACCAAATACACAAACGAATAAAACAAATTATAAAATATACAATCGTGAAAGGGATTATTGATTTAAATTTCAAAGCCAACAAAGTGAAAATAAAAAGTTAAAAATTCACGGCATCGATTCTCTCATCTCACCTCAGCGATGAAAGTTCTTGATACCCTTGAGAAGTTGATTCCTCTTTGTTGTCGTCCCGCCAAGTACACGGCTTAACTTACCCACATCGCGTTTGTTATTCAGTGTTTTGTGTAACTGTTTTCGACGTGAATTTCAATATTTCGTGCATAATATTTAATATTTTCTTTAATAACTTCAACCGCAATTCAAGATAATTAATTGAAGTATTATAATTCATTTCTCAAATTTTATTTTCTCTGCATTTAATTTATCGCTACACATAATATAATTCCCTACATGTAAAATACTTTATTAGCAAGCCTACAAATATTTCACAAGAGTTATTTTTTGTTCAAACTGCTCTTAGATTCTTTAATGTTTTATAAATGTTTATTATTTTAGAATTTCTGGGGATCGTCATCTTTGCGGAGTAGCGGACTTCCTGAACTCCACGACTTAGGTCGAATGGCTTTTATCACTGTCGTTGAATTACCACATCATAATCATCATCATCATCATCATCATTTTCATTACACAGATTGGGCACTTGCACGTTTTGTCTTCAGTATGTGACTTCCTTTTCCCTGAATGACTACATTTCTTCTTTATTTTCTATACCAACTAAAAAAACGACACAAATAATATGTTTGCGATGAAAGTATATAACCGTGCTCCTAAGAAATATCAAGACTCACGAAATGCTATTATATTTTATCAAATATTTACTTATTAACTAGTAATTTTTGTCGTTAATTTTTTTAAATATGACATTAGTTTCTGAGAAGGGCATTACCTTAAATTTCGTAACTCGATATTACAAGTAGGTAATGTGTAATATTATCAATGTTACATATAAAAATAGCTTTACTTAATACTAACATATTTATTTATAGGCCTGATAATAAAGACCTTTGTATAAAATATTCTATAAATTCAATGTAATTTGATAAAAAGAGATTATGTGTATTTAATACTCTGTCTAAGGCCGGACGGAGTACACCAACCCACGTACTCATCCACATTCTGGATGTAGGATCGACCCGCCGTCTGAAGGATCTACAATCGACATCAAAAGGGAAGTGAACCTATATTATTTGTTTTACTACAAAACAAAGAAAATTATTTAAAAGAAAGACTTTATCACATCAGTAAATATTTTATATTAAATAAGAGAAAAATACATTTTAAATATTACTAGCTTCTCAACTATCAGCTGTCCTGCTCAATTACAGTGGTTTGGAATATGATTGGAGGTGATAACACATACTTGAGCCTACAACCGGTAATGGTGATTTCTGAAAAACGAGAGTTTGAGAGTAATAAACTGTCTTATTGAAGGCACGCGGCAGCTTTAGACAGGTCTTCCCCACATCCTGTTAATTAACATTACAGTCACCATAAAAGTGAATTCATTACTTTGTGTGTATCACATAATACATCTGTCATTGGCAGTCTTACTCGATACATGGTTAGACGATCATGATTAGAATTAAGGTGAGCATTTGCTTCTCTCGCCAAATTAATTATTAACCGCACATTACTTACTGCATTATCTGTTGTGTTACATAAAGAGAGAGATAGTTTGTTTCTTTAAGGGTACGATTGCACGAACGTTTCCTTCCGGCCATGAACGTGGAGTTTGGAAAAACTTACAGTGGTCACACGCGCGGTTTTCTCTCGTACGTGCACGGACGGAAATGTAGTCACGCAGGCGGTTTCTAATCGGACGGCAGCGTTGGGACGTCTTGGACGCGCATCCCTACAGGTTAAATGTATATATAAAGGCTAAAACGCAACTGCACGGAAACGTCCGTGTTTAGATTAAAGAAAACATTGGTTATCAGTATTAAATAAATCTTTATTAAAAAAGTTTTTTAGACTACATATTTTTTTTATAAAGATGTCAACAACACCATGGAGACCGAAATTAATCACCATAGTAACAAGTAAATAAAGTAATCCTATTATAAGAAACGCAATAAAAAGGTAGCAGGTTGCGTTTCGATGCGGGAGACCTTGAAAACGCAGCAGAGTTGACGACCGTGCGTTTTTTCTACGTCTGTGTGACCAATTTCACTGCCGCCTGTGTGTTAAATTTGATGCGTTTTCCAACCGTACGTACACCAAACGCTCGTGTAACAATACCTTTAGCATGACTTAAGTACAACACGTGAACCAGTAGAGAAAGATATTTATCCATAAAGGAAACAATTCTCTGTAGTGTTGGGAAGCAGGAGTTGATTCCCTTGGAGAAGAGTACGGTCGTGGCATACAGTTAACACACACACACACTCACACACACACACACACACACACACTTGTGCTCGCATACGCATGTAGGACTTGCTGCCTTATTTTGTGACTCGTGGAATGCCTCCTAAGGCTTTAGAGAACCATACAAGACTGTTGTTCGTTTTAACGAATCAGCAATGTAGAGTACAGGTTTCTAAAATGTGCTGTGCTGTTGCCCTGTCTTTGGTATTTTCGTGAACACAATGCCTAAATAATATCTTTGGATTAATGACAACGACTACATGTCAATAATGTTACTGTTTAGCACAACGAATAATTTAAATTTACATCAATAATATATGAACAAACGATCAAAATGTTTTTGCTTTCCTACAAAACGTTTTGAGAGTCAAGGTAAAATGTTTTGATTATATAATATTATATATATTTGTATACACATACAAATACACATGTTGCAACAATACATATTTCCATATATCGTAAAATATTTCTTTGAACATATACGCACCGCATTGATAGAACTTAATGTAAATAGTAGAAAACCAAAAAAACTTCCAACATACCGGCATAAAAAGGTATTAGTGCGTGTGTGTTTGTGTGTGTGTGTGTATCTGATGATGATAGATTACTATCAAAACATTTGTAATTTACAAAATAAGAAATATATTCTTGTTAAAAGGTTTTTATTATTAATAATAAAATATTATTTTATTATAATAATATAAAATAAGAAAACATTGAGCATATATAAATGTCTAAACAAATACAAATCAATACAAAACATAACACAATTTTCAAACACTCAACATCGAAAATACTCAAAAAGCTAATATGTACACCACAAACACATACAATAATACCAGTATAAAATACAAAAAACCAATACTAAACCATAACAACAATCAACCAAAGTCAAATACTCTAGAAGATATAAAATCAGGAAGGCCGAGGATGGGAACAATAGGATTCCCGAAACATGTACCAAATAAGAGAAAATTATCTTGAGGTAAAAAAAATTATAAATATTAAATAAATTTTATATAAATGTGTGTGTGTTTGTGTGTAATGAAGTATGTTCACCGGCTCCCCGGGAGCCGGAAAACAAAGTGCAATACGTTTTATTTTATTTATTATGGTCACATTAATGTAGATAACCTTATAAAGTAAATACTTTCTTAATCATAATTAAATTGAAAATTTTTAGAACAATAAAAGAATTTCATTTTTTTACCGAAAAACTGTTGGTCTCCCTGTAGAATACAATGACAACTGTATAGAATTCGTTAAAACAATATACACTTTATCGTGTGGAAGTAAAAAACTGTCCTAACGCGTATAAATGCAATAGCAAAATTGAAGGTACAGAATTAGAATTTTTAAAAAGACTCAAAGACTGAATAAAACACGATAGAAAAAATCTGAATACACGCTGAAATATTTAAGGAAACTAGCATGAATGGAAGAATTCAAAATTAAAAAAAAGCTGGAGGACCCACATTAAAATAAGCGGTTAAAGAGAGTACTAATATATAAAACGTTGTGAATAAAAGAAAACAATTCAAGTAATTCAATTACAACGATCATGAATTCCTTACTTTCACGTTTATGATATCGTCGCATTGTAAGAAAAGAAAATTACAACCGCTGAGGGGCTCACCACCGCGACGCTCATTTACATTAAATCAATACATTGTTTACTTCCAACGTAGTTATTCAAAGGCGGTCTGACTTTTGTATCCCGACTGCAAGATGATATTTATTGAAATATGTATTCTGAGAAACTGGAATAGCTGTTTGCTTTATGTTATCATACAATAGTTTGTAAACAACCCGTGTCAAATTACAAACACATATACATATTACTACTTCGTACTGTTTAGAATGATAAAAAATGTATTATTGCTTGTTCTATTTTACATAATGTTAAGTTTGCTAGTTTTGAACAATTCGTAGTTTACAGGTCGTGTGTTATTGATTATGTAATTTAGTTAAACAAATTTAATTAAGAAAATTTAGAAAGTAAAGAAAATACACATTTAAATACTCTGAGCCCTTTAAACAGTGGCAATAAATTAATAAATTAACATGTGATGAAGGTTTAGTATAATCTCTTAATTAAGTTGTCATAATGTTAAAACATGTTACTTTTCTTATTTTAAGTAGCCAAGCATCTAAAAATCTATAGACTAATATTGACTTTATAAAGTCTTGAACAGTTTTGGTTTCCTCTATTAACTTGTGATAATTAAATACAGTCTTGTTTAAATTGATGTTACTATATTTTCAGTAAAAGCGGTGAAATTCTATAACCGTGCTTCAGACAAACATCTAAACGCCCGAAAGCGACCCTAATGTTGGACAGAGTACATCAACTCATCCAGGTTCAGGATCAGTCAGGATCAACACGCCACCTGAAGGATCTACGGTCGACATTAAAAGAAGTGAACCTATAATATTTGTTACTATAAAACAAAGTTAATTATTTAAAAGAAATACTCTAGTACGGCAGTGAAGACTTTATAGTGAATAAAAGAAAAACAATTTTTAAATATGACTGGCTTGTCAATTATCAGCTGTCTTGATCATTTATATTGGTTTGAAATGTGATTGGAAGTGAGCCTACAACCAATAATGTTGACTTCTGGAAAACGATAGCGATCTGTCTTATTGTAGGCATGCGGCTTTAGAACTTAAAGGCTTATTGTGGGCTGTCTTATTGTTGGCCTAACAACTTTGAAAAAAGCTCTCACCGTTTCACCGTACGCGCAGAATGGAGAAGTTAGGCTCCCCCTCTCCCTCTTTCTCCCTCTTTCCGCCCCCCTTCTCTACCTAATCTACGGCATGCTGTATAGTTCACATACGGTGTTCGGCGAATGAATGTACCCTTCCACACAGTTGCCTTGCGTCACGTGACTTTCTCCTATAAATGTCCCAACCGTGGCAAAAATGTTTGTTCTGCGCAGGTCGTTTTCAACGTTGTATACCTAAACTACTTTTATTTATCAAGCTGTACCTTCTTTATGTCAACAATATCCTTTCCTCATCAAGTGGCTTTAGAATTGTGTTCTACTCTCTTAGTTGTTGGAGTACACCTCTGTCTGTCTATATACCGTCTGTCTGCCTGTCCGTCTGTCTATCTGTCTATATGTATGACGATCTGTCTGTCTATCTAGTGTCTCTCTCTCTCTCTCTCTCTCTCTCTCTCTCTCTCTCTTGCTCTCTGTATGTCAGGCTGTCTGTCTGTCTTCCTGACTGCCTGCCTGTCTGTCTCTCTCGCTCCCTGTATTTCTGGCTGTCTGTCTATCTACCTGCCTTCCTGTCAGTCAGTCCGTCTATCTCCCTGTCTATCCGTCTCCCTCTGTTTGTATTCCTATCTGTATCTCTCTCTCTCTCTCTCTCTCTTTCTCTCTCAACAATGTGCATGCCAACTAGCGGACAGAGTATGCTGGCACATAGACAGCCGGTGACACAAATCAAACCCTCATAAACGGAGAAGAAATTACGGAGAACACATGTTGGCCACGGATAATTCCTTCATACACGGACATGTTGGCATACCTTCAATTCTCTGTTTGCTTTACATGTTGGCAATTAATATTGTGTCAGGATGTGTCAATAAATATTTAACCATAAGATAAATAATAAATTAATATCTGAACAAATTCAAATTAATACAAAAAATTATGGTATTTCCAAAATTAATAAGCTAATAGAATAATAAATATTATATAATACTTCTATATATATCTATATAATATACTTTATATACATTTGTTCTTCACATTAAATATATGTTGTAAGAACAGCTATTAATAATAATTGATTTCAAAAATTTTATTAATTACTATACAGATTCTTGTAATTACAAAAAAATATTCTTGTAAAAACCAATGTCTTTTATTGTCTTTTACTAAATTAATGCGATTGAATGTTTAATTCTGCAAATTATTATAACGTATATATTCATTAGCTTCTAACACCATGTGAAAGAATTTTTAGTCAAGTTTTGTTTCAGAAATACTTTGAAGAAAACAAGTGGAAATATAGAATCATAGAAGAAAAACAATAATAACTAATTTATTTGGCAGATAATATGTTAATATATTTATTATAACAATGATATATAATAATATATAT
Organism: Magicicada septendecula; assembly: GCA_034769895.1. Classification (NCBI taxonomy): domain Eukaryota; kingdom Metazoa; phylum Arthropoda; class Insecta; order Hemiptera; family Cicadidae; genus Magicicada; species Magicicada septendecula. Next base: position 883,135,602 of record CM068368.1, on the reverse strand, counting down.
TATATTATATTATATTATATTATATTATATTATATTATATTATATTATATTAACTAGCACCTGTACGCGGGTGTGACGAAAGAAATGTTTGGCAATACAACAGTGATACTTAAGCGAGAGGCATACATTCGTAAGAGTCAGATATTATATATGTGGCAGTTGCTTTCTTTGAGTTGCATCAATAAAACCAAATATACTCCGCCTGATACACGAACTGTGTTATAACCTGGCTCTGTTGTCTGCAACTTTACTTTCTCTTTTCTCTTTTTAAAAATTTACGCACAATGTTTTATATACCTTTTCCTGGATACCCGCAGTGAATTGAACCTATTGCACTTCGCATTTGTGTAATGGGAGCTTCAATTCCTATGTTTAGTTCTTTCTGTAAGGAAGGAAGCTGTAAAATCATTTTGCCGCCGGGGACGTAGTCGTATTAGTTTAATGCAGACGTATTTATTTGTGTACTCGTCATTATCGTATACATCATCATCATCATCCTGATCACCATTTTCATCATCAACACAAACATCGCCGTTCTCGTAGTCGTCATCATCAATATTGTCATTTTTTTTCTTATTCATTTTTCATTGATTTCTCTCCTTAACAATCATAATCCACTTACCTGGATCGTGCGACAATTATTAACCTCAATGCCCCTCCTCCTTCAAAGGTAAAGTACTTCTGTTTTTCGTTAAGTCCTACAAACTTTAGTGGTGCTGGCTCTCAAGAGGTTGTTGTCCACAGAAAAACTATTGTTATTTTTTTTTAGGTAAAAACCTCTATAGACACTAGGAAACCCATAGTTCCTAGTAGTGTGGGGCTCTAACCCACTAAAAACACCTCCCTTAATGCTACAACTGAGCAACCTCATCCAGCAGCTTCTCCTTCATGTTTCCTTCAAGGGTGAAGGACTGAAGCCCAGTGGCTAATTCCAAGATTATTTTGTCTTTCTCTCACGGGATCTGTACATATTAATTGCTTTGTATTGCAATATCAGATCATGTGGCTTCTGTGTTTTGAGTCGCCTCAAGGCGTGTGGAGCTTCTTCCACCATGTGTCGCATTATTGGATTATCGTGGATCTGAATCCTCTTATCATGTTTGTCTGCATATTTTTTTATTATTTCGCTGACATATTCTACAATGAGATAACTATTGTTGGTATGAGTTTCGATCAAAAGAGTTGAGTATTTCTTTATTATTTAGTTACATATATATTCACTCGTTTATTGATTTTGTTAGGCATTGCAAGGTCAGTCATTACGTATTACAAAAATATGTAATAGGATAGGAGGAGGTATTAGGGCTGAACTGTCGACTAAGTGTGCAGCCCCGTTTCCTTGTGGACACATTAATTTGTCTAATGGTTAAGGCGCATAAAAAGTGATAAAGTGTAGGCATTTATAAATGTGAACACAGAGAGTGTCTGAGGAAGGGAGAGCTGTATGTTGGGTGTATACGTAATGACGTGGGGGATGGTGTTGACATAGTACGGTGCTCAGGAGTGTTGCTTGTTGAGCCCAAACGTCATTAAAACTGTCATTAACACCTAGCGCCGGTAATGACCTTGCTCCGCGAACACGACAGACAGGATTACAGTCCTTGACGGGGGAGGTAATGTCATGTAATGTAATCTAACAAAACAGGGAAAGTTGGAAAGGAGTGTAGAATATGTCTAATAATGTGAGATGTATGCTTGTAAGCTAGAGATGGCCAACTAATGTTTGGTCTGCACTCAGTGGTGTGAACACTGTTCAAAATTCATTCAGAGCCTTTGGTTAACTGGTAAGCCATTTCCATCTTGCTTAACCTTGATGTAACATCTTGTTAATGTTATTATATAATAATACAATGTTTTTTGCGTATGAGCCACTGTCGACTAAATTTGGTTCAACTGGTTCCTCTCTTCTTCTCCCCTCTCTTCTTGCTTACCCACATCTCCTTCATTCTTGACTAATTCAAAAAAATATTAAGTATGTTTTTTGTATGCAAATTTCTAAAGAAAAACATAAAAAAAGAAATTATTTACCTTTATAATTGTAGTAGTGGTTAAAGTGTATAATATGCTAACTTGCGTGCTAAAATTTTAGACTTCTGTGTTTTACAGGTTCTGAAATAATGGGTGTCAAAATTTTTGAATTTAACATGCTAAGCGTAGCCAGCTGCGAGTTCCCTTAAACAACACTCACGATTTTCTAAAATGTTAGTACAGTCAATCTTCATAGGAAAGAAGCGGTTTAAAATATTGAAGAACGACCTGGACTATTGGCGTTTAAGAATCAAAGACAAAAAGAAGACTACAACAAAGTTTGTAGCAAGGGCATGAGAACGCGTCGGGCTATACACTTCCCATAGAAATAAAAAAGAATTACACAATTGAATATATTTCAATAGGTTTTGAATAAGCCAAATATCTATGATAATTGAAACATAATAAAGTCAGTTGCTTAGAAGCTTTTTCTTGATATAAAAAACATAAAAGTTTTCTCTGTGCTACTCGATTACACTAAAAAAAATTTACTGTAGGCCGTGGCCAGAATTAAAACAAAAAATTATATAAGGAAGAGGCATAAAATATTACATAAAGTATAACAAGTTGACAAAGAGAAATAGATTGTAGTGTAGTCATGTATAAGTTAGATGATATTCCATAGTATCGATACTGCTCCGAGGAAACGAGCACAACATTTCTATCGATATTTCTCAATAAAGTATAGGGGCGGGTGTTGAACGCGTGACTCGATAAACATTTTATTCTATACTCTTCCTCAGTAAAGTGAAACTCGGTAATTCATTTGGCGAGAAATTCTTTTGCAATATTTTACTGTATTTTTCGTTTTAGTACTCTAAATTTGAAATTTGTTTCAAATGAATATTTCTTGTGTGTGTGTGTGTGTGTGTGTGTGTGTGTGTGTGTGTGTGTGTGTGTGTGTGTGTGTGTGTGTGTGTGTGTGTGTGTGTGTGTGTGTGTGTGTGTGTGTGTGTGTGTGTGTGTGTGTGTGTGTGTGTGTGTGTGTGTGTGTGTGTGTGTGTGTGTGTGTGTGTGTGTGTGTGTGTGTGTGTGTGTGTGTGTGTGTGTGTGTGTGTGTGTGTGTGTGTGTGTGTGTGTGTGTGTGTGTGTGTGTGTGTGTGTGTGTGTGTGTGTGTGTGTGTGTGTGTGTGTGTGTGTGTGTGTGTGTGTGTGTGTGGTATACTAAATTATACAAGCCACCAATTACAAACGCCTACACAATATAATTCATTCCTACGTCTTTCTGTTGCTAGCGAATAATTTTAATGTTCCTGATGACGGCTCCAGATAATTTTTCTTATGAGTATTGTTTGAATAGAAATACACTGAAAATGTTTTATTTCTGCTTTACTGAAAACGGCATAAGTGTAGCGGAAATAAATTTATAGAAGACAACATAAACAAGTGACCAGACAGTTACATTCCACTTTATGGGACAATCAAATAAGATCCGAAACAAAATTACAGAAGTGGAAAGTGTTGTAACACATGAGGCTAAAGTGTTAGAAACTACAAAACATAATGAGGAAACGTTTATGTGCTATAAAAATGGAATACTGGAGAAGGTGCTGTAGTCTTAAATTGAAGGATATGATAAAAAATGATGAAGTGAGAGAAAGAATGAACTTTTTTGTACCAGTATAAACGACACAATTAATGCAAAAAGATAAAATTGTATAAACAATGATAGGTGGGACAAGAAATTACTAGAGTGGGACCTTTCTGATAGAAGTGTGAGGACAAAAAACACTTGGATAGAACAGGTAAGGAATGCATGATGCAGAGTAATCTGAAGGAGGGTGATTTGAGAGGTCATAAAGTTTGAAAGCTAGGATGCAATAAAAGACTTTAGGTGTTTTCCGCAATATGTATTGCAACAATAAATATATTTGTATATTACCCAGGGCAGTATTTTGTACATAATTAATGTAAGGATAGTATGACGAATAGTTTTAAATATTTTGTGCGTGAAAACGCATGTGATCGAAAGTGTACACTTGCGCCGACAGTGTAAATTCATCGTTTGTGTGTCTGTGTGTGTATGCCAGTGCCGACATGCATGGTTCTACAAGGGGGAGGCGTATGAATTGTTGGTTTTTATTGTAAAATCAGGTATTGGCAGGATTAAAATGAATTAATAAATATGTTTTTTACCTGCTACTAAACACACGTTGCAATTCTAAAAACACCATTAGATTAAGAACATGTAAACCCATATGGTAGGTCAAAATTATTGGAGGAAAGTGCAATAGTAAAGACGTCATATTAATTAATGTTATTTACTTCTATAATTAACTAGTATTTAACGAATGTGTTATATGTAAGTTACTAGTGAAAAAATACGAAGATAATTCAACCACTCGCCTAAAGCTAAATTTTATGTGATCTCGAAAACGGACTAAAAAGCGATCAGAAAAAAAGGATGCTACACTCGAATTGAACAAATTTAACAATATCTGATATGTTAGTTTGCCGTATGCTATAAATACCCCCGGCAATTTTGGACAAAGTCTGACTCAAAAATTTTTCATACGTCGTCACTATGTACGTCTGTTGATTGACGTGAATTCATCATCATATTCATAACCAACATCTGCAATATACCGCGATTGATAGAGGAGCACCGGATCATAATCCACTATAGGCTATACAGTACCGAGGACGCATCAGCATCATCATCATCGTCATTGTTATCATTCAGGAGGAGCACACACGCAACGCTAACTTTGACAATGCGCAAGTGACAAATGAACAATTATATTTTTGTAGAAAGAACTCATAAAAAACAGTATATGACATAGTAAATGTAAACAGTGTAAATATTCAGAGTAAAAGACGTAATTCTAAAGTGTTGTTAAAAATAATAATTTTTATTCTGTTAAATTTTAAAGATTGAGTGTGTCATTAAAAAGTCACAAATATCTTAAAGTTAACATTATTTTTATTAAAATATTAATAGCAATAATTCATTTTTTATTTAGCAAAGTTAATATTATTTTTATAAATGAGTTGCTATTTTAATAGTGATTCAAAGTGAGACACCCATGGAATATAAAATAATTTTATAATTTGTTCATCATAAATGTTGAGATATTAAAGACTATATGTTATTAATGTGTCCAGAATAGAAAAGGTATGTTATGTTTTAGAGAGTGTAACGTTATAAAAGAAAGTATTTTGAATTTTTATAATTTAAAATTTTTTAATAACCGATTAATTTTCTTTGCAATATTCAATATAGCGTTTATTGATTCTTTTATTTTATTTATTATCAAAATACCCTTATAACATATTGGTGTCGGGTTACATCAACTACACTCAATATACGAATTTTTTCCATCTTACTCTATCCATTGACAATGTCTTCGCTTCACTACAGCCCAAGCTTCTTTCTCTCAAAATGTTTCCCATCATTCCATCCCAAGTCAGTCGCGGTCTTCCTCTCTTCTTTCTCCCCCCTGGTTTTGCATCCCAAACCTTTTTTTACCATTCTATCACTATCCATTCTCTCCATGTGTCCCCACCAGCATAGTTGTCTCTGTTCAATAAAATCCAGAATCGATATCATTTCTAAATCCTGTCTTATTTGTGTATTCCTAACTCTATTCTTACTTCTTACTCCTCCTACTCTCCTAAGATATATCATTTCTACCGCCTGGATTTTACTTTTTTGGCTTTTAGATAGCATCCACGTCTCACAGCCGTATGTTAAAACCGGTCTATATAGGTACTGTTTTATACACACTCATTTTCGTTTTTCTTGATATCTCCTTCTTATTTGTAAATCTATTGTTTAATGCATAGTATACGTTTATTGCCTTTTCAATTCTTTCATTTAATGCGGTTTCTTGATTCCCATTACTATCTACTATAACCCCTAGATATTTAAATTTTTTGACTTGTCCTATCTTCACTCCTCCAGTCTCTGTATTTATTATTTTCTCCCCCATTACCATTACCTTTGTTTTGGTCTTATTTATTTTCATCCTTTTTTCCTGTAGAACTCCATTCCATATATTCAAATTACCCTGTAACGCCTTTTCACTTGTAGCCATTAGCACTACATCATCCGCAAAAGCCCTTCTGCTACTTCTATACTTCGCAAGTTCCTGTATCCAACATGCATTTTCTTAACCTTCAGTGAGCACTTCTTCATAATGTCGTCCATGTACAAGATGAATAATGTCGGACTCAGTCCACCTCCTTGTCTTAATCCTTAATTTGTTGTAAATCCTAACGACCTCATATTTTTACCAATTACAAAATTTACATTATTTTTGTATAACCTCTGTACTACCTTAATTATTTTACTCCTTATTTCTTTATTTTTTGAACTTTCCATTATTTTTGTTATAGGCGCACTATCGAAAGCCTTCTCAAGATCAATAAAAGCCAAACATACCAATTTATCTTGCTGTATCGACTTCTCAGCTATCTGTTGCAGAGTAAATATGTGATCCTGCACACTTCTCCCTGATCTAAAGCCACTCTGCGATTCCTCCAAACTATTTTCTAAAATTGTGACCAATTTATTATCTGCTCATAAACCTTTACAATTGTATTTAACAGATTTATACCCCTATAATTAATACAATCTCTTGCGTTACCTTTCTTAAAAATAGGAACTATCAATACTTCCTCCCATTCTCTTGGTATGTCTACACTTGTCCACGCTTTAGTGATAATTTCTAAAAGTATTTCTTTCTCCTTTTTCCCCATATTCTTTATCATTTCTGCTGTAATTTTTACTGTTCCAGGTGATCTCCCACTTTTAAGTCCTTTAATCACTACTTCTAATTCATGTATTGTTATTTTCTCTTCTTCTGCAATTTCACCATTCTCTCTATCTTCTTCTTCATTAATATTGACTTTATGATCATTTATGTTGATTTCCTTACCACCTAGTAATCCTTGAAAGTATTCTTTCCATCTATCCATTATATCGTTTCTTTCTGTCAGTATTTTCCCATTAGCATTATATATATATACCTTTATTGATTCTTTTAATATATTTTAATTAATTATTTCATGTCATCAACGTCTTACTCCTCTTTGCAAGAATTACGTTAATTGTGCACTCTCGTATACTTAACGCAACGAACACAAAAATCCTACGACCGGTGTTTAACACTTTATAGTTCCGTTGGGTATAACGGAATCATATTATAATCATTTTATAATACTTGTAACGTTATAGTATGTACATAAAAATGCGCTAAAGATCAGATGTCAGTTGATTGTTCTACGTAAACAAAATTTCACGGAGAAAGGCGGTTATTTGTAACAAAACTGTCGACTCTGTGTGTTCCACATGTGGCAAATCATTACTAAATTAACTTGACGTCACCCACTTTGTCGTAAATACCACTAACCCTACAACCGTACCGCTCAATTTGCTCTTTAAAAACTCATTGCCACTGGAAACTCTTGCGTTCTTTAATAAAGCCAATAAAACATTCCCTAATTACGTGGATGATTCCACTGTCATAATCAAGGGCACAGCGGAAGATATTAATTCATTTTTGAAATATCTGAATTCCTGCCACTCAAAAATTAAATTCAAACACGAAATTGAGAATAACAATGCAATAAACTTCCTGGATATTACCTTCACCAAAACGAATGGGGAAATAAAAACAGGAATATACCGGAAGCCCACACAGACAGATTTGGTTATCCCTTATAACTCAAACCGCCCTTATGGTTACAAACTGGCAGCCTTTCGAAGCATGGTTTTCCGCCTACTTAATTATAAACTAGACAAAACAGAATACATAAAAGAAATAGCCACAATAAAAACGATAGCCAGAAATAATGGATATAACCAATACTTAATAGATAATTTAATAACAAGGATGAAGAATAAAAACAATAGGCCTACAACTAACAACTGCTCAGAATCCATCAGCAATAGAACAAAAAAACAAACTTCTTTTCACTGCACTACACAGACGAAAATACCTTAAAAATAGGAAGCATTTTCAAAAAATTTGGCTTCAATCCAGCCTACAAAATAAAAAGGCACAACTTAACCCTTCGGTAGGAACATGTTTTCAAATTGCACTTAAAGGAACACCCTGCCCCACAGGCATATACAATACATACATTATGAGGAACACCCTGCCTCCTAGGCAGGTACTCATATTTTCATAAAAATGCCAAAATAACTACTTTTAAAAATAAAATATACCTTTTCTTCTTTTCCAATTTACTTCATTGTAATAATTTCACAATGATATGTATTTTTTTGCAGATTTGGTATATGTTTGGTACTATACACCTCCCAGTGGAACATCTGCCTGACCCCCCCTTATAAGGAACATATGCCTAATAAGCATGCAAAACTACGTACGGTTAGAGGATCATATGCCTGACAGGCAGGGTAACTTTTAGAAAGAGGTAACTTACGGTCAAACGGAGGAGAGCTACGAGATGATGACACTTTCGCTGTCACACACAACAACTGATTGAGGAATTCTAGGAGGGGGACTTGCCCAGCAGCACGCAGGAGGCTTCTAGCAGCAAAAAGGTAAACCATACATGCCTGGCAGGCATATGTTCCTACCGAAGGGTTAAACAAGAAAACACAGGTTACGCCAAAAGAAGAAGCCAAAGGCGTTTATATGATTACTTGTAATGCAGGGGAAGAAGTTTGCAATAAGAAGTACATCGGCTATACCGACCGCACCTTTCGTAAAAGATTCAATGAACATGCTGCAAAAATCACTGTAAACCTTCGTCAGTTGTGGCGCAACACCTAAAAAGCCACCCACAACACAATATCAATGTCAACACTTCATTAGAAGTATTAAGGTATAGCTCAAACAAAGAAGCATCAAAAATATACGAGCAATACCATATTTACAAATACAAACGAGGAGCCGGTGAAAAACACTGCTTAACAGAAAAGAAGATTATAGTGATTAGGTTACGTTTAAAATATTAGATTACCTCGAAGAGTACGCACAAAGGTCACGCGTCGGGTAATTTATCGTCAGTCGGCTTCCGTATGACGTGCGGGCAACAAATGCTGGCCAGCTTCGATTATTTAAATCGTCTGTTCGAAATTGTTTTCGTTGTAATGATAACGTTATTTTTAAAATTTTTAAGTGTTGTGTTTTTATGTGTTTTTAAGTGTTGTGTTTTATGTACCTGTGTCGACGACACTCACCCGAGTGAAAATTTATGTATATATAAGTTTACTAAATGATTCCGATTGAAGATGGAACACAACTGTTCCGAAATGCATCTCGGATGAAAAACTAACAAAATCACCGACTGGAATACCTAGAGGTGTACTTGTAAGTACTAAAAATCCTTTATACATTATTAAAGGTATTCTTTGACTGTTTCATAAAAATTCCCTAATTAGTTGCAGTTTATATACCAAACGCTTTTGGTTTTTACAACATCTGGTTGGTATTTAGAAAAAAAGTATTGTCACGACATCACAGAACAAATCTATGTGTTTATCGAACGTCCCAGAGGGATCCGGAATGTAATGCGGTGGCGTACGTGACTCTCGACGCATTTGCTAGACTGTGCCAGAAGCCGGGCGAACTGTGTCGAGGCCGCAATTAATTATGTCATACACACTGGCGCTAACGCGCAGTATGGAATAATCTAGTAATTTGGGTGGGTGTAAATACCAGTACTCAACGACGTTTAGTTCAGTTTATTGTCGGGCGATATTACTGTGAGCGATCAAGTGGTTATTTGTAAAGTGTTTTGTTTTATGCTCGGGCGGTATATTGTATTAAAATTGTGTTTTAATATTAGCTGACATTTTATTGCGTGTGAACAATTTTTATCTGATTTCTTGTAAGTGTCTGTGTTGTTAATTACGAACTGTTTAACTGTGAAAATTAAAGCTGGTGATTAGTGACTAATTGGTGTCTTGTAGTTTGTTTTCCACTGTACCTACGACAATCAAGTGTCCGTCGTAACAATATTAAGAAAAATCTATATTTTGTTACAACAAAATAAAACTATCAATAAACTAGAAAATAAAATAAGACATAAACTCAAAAAATATTTACTTCATAAAATCTACATCAAAAACTTCATCAACTAATCATAATATAAAATATACAACAAAAGTTGGCAGCTTATAATTACTTTATCCGCAGATTGTTGGCAGTGCCTCTCAGTGATGATGATTACCGTGAGGAGATGAATACCATTAAACATATAGCTTTAGCTAATGGTTACAAAAACACGTTAATTGATAATCTCATCAAAAAACATAAAATTCGAAAATCCAAGCCCCCAGATAAGGATACAAAAATAACATTTATTTCTACCACATACACAAATATAATGCCAAAGATTCTAACCTCCACATTTAATAAATTGAATATTACCGCTACCTTCAAAACAAACAATAGTCTATTAAAATACAACGTCACAGAAAACCCATACCTTTAGAAAGAAATCCGGCATATATAAATTATCATGTAACGACTACAACAGTTTTTACATTGGTCAAACGGGGAGAGGTTTCCTCAAACGATTTAAACAGCACACACCAGAACGTCACCTAAACAATCTCACTCTGTTAGATAATATCAAGTCCAACTTTGGCCGCCACTTAATCTTACACAATCATAATTATACCGATTTCAAATCTAATTTGATACCCCTACATGTGTGCAACAAAGGCCGTTACATGGACGCAATAGAAGAGTTCGAAATATACAAAGCATATAATAACATAAACAGCCGAGACTTCATATTGAATGACCATTTAAATTTTAAATCCAACCCGTTATACGATACAGCATTGAACCTGCTTAGGCGTAATCACTCAGATAATAATTCAGTGTCCGATCGGCTTCGCTGTGGTGCGCACCATTTAGAAAGCGAGTGAGTTATATTATGTGTAACATGTGATTTTAACTGTTAACGACCTCAATAGAGTGATTTAATCTGATGATGGAGCATATGTTCCGAAACGCGTCATTTTAATCGACGGAGAACGAAGTCACACGACGGATACAAGGTGATGTGTAATCTACTATTCCTACGTGACTTGGATACCAAGAACCAACATGCATTTTAAATATACAACCTTTACTTATTACGGAAGCATAACTCGTAAACTAAGTAAAATACCTTGTAACACAGATAAGACAGTTTTTAATAAAATAAATATATGCCTATTACTAAATCCGAGATTTACAGTAAAATTTGAGTATAGAAATAGGAAACCCAAATTGCAATAAATTTTACTTAGACAGGAAGGAGAAAAGCTATTCAATAAATTCCTTCAACTTTGCAATGTTTTTTTTTTCAAACCGAATATTTACAAACTTAGCTTAGCCACACACTATCTAAATAATAAATACCAATTTACAGGTGTTCAAAACGTTAAATTAATTAGAAACATAAAATTTACTAAACTGAATACTTGGGAAATCAGAATATTTACAAGCATGATAATCATAATTTGCTAAATAAACAACAAATTCAAATAAAAATAAAAGAGATAATTTAAAATTATAAATTTATTAAAAAAATATGTTGTGTAAATATTAAATATTTTCAGTACATCCATCGAAACAGGTGACTTTATAAACAAACATTACAACAATCGAAAATTTAAATAGAAAAATCAATTATTTGTTAATTTATACTGTAATCGAAACAAAATTCGATTATTCCCCAATTCATATTAAGCCTCTAGTGATATAGAATTATTTCGCGAATTGTGCATCATGTAAAAATACGATAATAATATAACAAACTATATTAGCAGAAGTATCTGTTATTTGAAAACAAACATGTTACATGGAGAATATTATTTGGATTATTTTCATTATTTGTTATTTCGTTTACAAAGCTCTGAAGATACTGATGTATTGAGTAACACGTAGGTCAGGTAAATTGAAACGATAAAATTACAATACAACTACTTGTAGAAGAAATTATATTAAATAATACACATAATATCATACAATTACTGCAAAGAAACTTTCGAGTTACAACTATATAGAAAATTACATTTGGAGAATAGTAGGCTATAGACTTTATCTGCATTAACTGTAAAGGTTTTTGATTGACTACATAAAATAAGTTATTTAAACTGTGTTGCCAAAAATACCACGAAACATGTAGGAAGAAGAAGAAGAAGAAGAAGAAGAAGAAGAAGAAGAAGAAGAAGAAGAAGAAGAAGAAGAAGAAGAAGAAGAAGAAGAAGAAGAAGAAGAAGAAGAAGAAGAAGAAGAAGAAGAAGAAGAAGAAGAAGAAGAAGAAGAAGAAGAAGAAGAAGAACAACAACAACAACAACAACAACCACAATAATAATAATAAAATCGTACATCCCTTCCCGAGTAATGGATACTCAGTTCATTAAGTTCCTCAGACAAATTAATTTGGGCTGGAGAGTCAGTCAACATTTGTTTTAAGGCCCAATAGGTTAAGGCAACGTCTTCCTAAAAACAGAGTTTTTACATTTTCCCTGTTTTGAACTTGTTTCCCCCATCTAAAAGCCCCCGCACTTCCACACCCCTTATTTCTTGGTCCTCTAATCATTTTTTGACCCCCTCCCTCTTCTACTCATTCTGCTTGGCTTCCAGTGGACGGGTTTTCTAACACAAACAAATACTCCGTCGCCTTACACATATGGCCACACATATACACACATATGGACCTACAGCTTCAAGTAACAACAAACTGCTTACGTTAATTAACGACGGAAATACGACGATATATATATTTTAAAGTTAGAAACATACCAATTTTTTTTTGGTTTCACAGATTTGTTTACGGTCAAAGTAATTTCAATAATTATGAAATTATGAAGAATAACGATTTTAACATTATAAAAGTTTGAATAGAATAATTGTGTAAATTTGAATTTTATACCAATACATTTTCAAGTTGATTAGTACACATACGAGCAAAAAGCCCATACACAATGTAAAGCCGGTCACGTACTAACCATCGCCGCTGTCCAGCATGCCCGACGTCGGTGATGGATTTGGACACCACACTGTCGTGCAACTCTTCCAGCGTGCCAGACGTTCTTTAGTTCTCGTTGTGTTTTGTAAACATCATTTTATTGTTTTTTTCTGTATTAAAATTAAAAAATTGTTCTGACAATTAAATCTGTTGAAAATCATCCCACCTGTTTTATCATACCTTGCAACGCTGTCATTCTTTTATTTTTATTCATGTAATCTGCCGAGGATACGTCCCTCAGACATCTATTCAATTTATATTTTTCGATAAATTATGTTATTTCACGGTCCATTATGAATTGTAATTAAAAAAAAATTAATAATAACAATGTTTAAATTAATAACTGTTATTGATATTTTAATGTATTATGTAAACGAAGAATAAACTAAACTAAATATTAAACTGAAATTTTATATGAATCGTTACTTATTAAATATAAACTAAAGAATGAATGTAACGTAAAATTAAACAGTAAACATTTATTAAACGAATGTGCTCTAAAAACATGTACTGTACTTGCGCGAAAATGACGATTTGGTAGACAGCAAGCGTACGCATGATCAAACATGCACGATGCACGATTCCTTGACATCCGTCAACACTACACACGATTCATCTGCACGTCGTGCGGCTTGAGCTGATGGTCTTGTTGGACTCATTTTTCGTCGTGTACATCCTTCCAAAAATACACGACGTGCGGATGGATGTCAAAGCTACGCAATGTCGTTTTTGACTTGCTGTCCGTCATGACGTCCAGCGAGGATGATTAGTGGGTGACCAGCTTAATTCGCTTTAACCCCTATTTTGTCACATGATGTCTGAATGGCCAATAGTGACACATCTATCTAATAAACTTTAACGTTTGTTCACTCTTAGAATGGAGTCTGATGTAAACAAAACCATGTGCTTGTACTTAAACTGGATTGGTTTGATGTGTAGCCGCATCACTAAATCCGCTGCTATAAATAAAGTAGTTTCCCACTGGTTATAATTGATTAATTATAAATATATCAACAAACCTTTTCCTAATACAATTTGGATTAATACAAGAAAAAATTCACTAAACGGTTTTATAATTCTTTGGGTCTGTTAAGAAAGTTTTAACTTTGTACTGTACATGCCCTTGTAGGCTCCACTCTAATAGTGAACACCGCAGATTATAAAAGTCACAAAGTTGAATACCTTCAAATATGTCAACCCAAGTCAACAACTAAACAATTGACATTTACATTAATACCATGTTGGGAACTGTACCTTTATCCGTTCCTGCAGTACATTTACGATGTTTTTAATGTGCGATTGTATCGATATATTACGATGTGGAAAAGAAGAAGTGTACTAACTGTAAATTGTCATGTTTCTTAATGCAAAGCGAAAATACAGGTTGTTTTCATTTGTGAGGTTAGGTGAGAATAGTTTTCGATTTTTAGTTTACTGCTGATATAAATAAAAGCCATGGTTGTGGAACACATAAAGTTTAATAGGTATATGCAATGCTTATAACGCAGTAATACTTAAAACAAAGGACCTGACGATTCTGAGTTACAAATTAACAAAACTACAACAGCAAATGTAAACTAAAAAATACAAGTATTTATGGTTAATTAATGGAAAACACAAAACAAGGTATTAAGGAATGACAACAAGCGCTCTACATAATGGATCCATTGCACATAATGGATGTTCCTTTTTGGACAGCCATAAAACGAGTACTTGTTGAAAACAAATATTACCAAGAAAACGAGTTCTGCCACAAAAATGTGACATGTATAGTAATAGGCAAAGGGGTTTTGCCTTACTTTCCAGTTGGGTTTTTCGTAGTTTCCGAAAAAAAAGACGAGTTATACATTACACAAGTATCGCTTTCCATGTGTAATTTCAGTTCTCATGTTAACCTAACAACATCAGCTTTTAGCGTCACAGGTTCGCAATTAGTGATATACTACTGATACAATCATTTTTCATTATAAACAGGACTAAAAACACTAACTGCAATCGCCATCCAACTATATTACAAACATACGAAATTCAAACTTGTATCGTTCTTTCACCTACATAAAATTATGTGGGATATTCGCTAAAGAGCAAAGCCAAACAATCGCTTAATGGAAATATCGAAAATGGCTGCAGGAACGGATAAAGGTACAGTACTCCATTTTTTAACAGCACAACGTTAAAAGCGTCTGAAATCTCTTGGATAAACAACTAGTTCACGGAATTCAACCAGCTAAATTGCGGCCGCACTATATTTATATGGAACAGATATAGACACCTGTGACATAATGGGTCAACAAAGTACCGGATGTTACGAAGTTAACAGCGACTCCTCCGCAGTGCTCATTCTTCGGGAGAGAGAGAGAGAGAGAGAGAGAGAGAGAGAGAGAGAGAGAGAGAGAGAGAGAGAGAGAGAGAGAGAGAGAGAGAGAGAGAGAGAGAGAGAGAGAGAGAGAGAACCAGACAGTGAGATGGTGTTGACTTTCAAAATATAATTGTATAT
This sequence comes from Magicicada septendecula, assembly GCA_034769895.1. NCBI lineage: Eukaryota > Metazoa > Arthropoda > Insecta > Hemiptera > Cicadidae > Magicicada > Magicicada septendecula. The sequence goes on along the minus strand of CM068368.1, from coordinate 883,120,133 downwards.
AACCTTCAATGAGTACAAAAATATTTTAATCAAAATCTCTAAAACAATTTCTGTTTGCTTAAATCACAGTTACATGTTAAAATTATGAAAGATGTTAAAGGTAAGTTTTTGTTACTAAAGTCCGTGTTGTTGTGTATAGATGGTTTGCAATTGGACTACAACAAAATAATTTTCCTATGTTTCATTTTGAATACAGACCGACAGTAAAAGTGAATTACGCGTTTAGAGACGTTTACGTAAATTAATTAATTGGCCTATACTTTATTATGTAGTAGTAATATAAATGTACTGGAGGAATGGTTGACTTGAAAGAGATTGCGAACGTCTTCATTAATTTTCATCCACTAAATACACTTTCTTGACGGTAAAAGTGATTTAATAATTTAACAAACAATTTGTTATATTAACACGACTACCGCTGTGCAGGTATTGTTTTGAAAATAATTACGAAATTTTTATAACGGAAACAATAAGTGACGTAGGTATGCCTTTAGCTGCTTTATTAAATATTAATCTCTTCTTATCTATGTCTTTTAGTGAGAGATCAGACGTTGTTTTGCTATAAAAATCTTAGCTAATTCGGACCCTTCCTTTTTAAGGGCACTGAAACTGTTTAGTTCTAGTAGTGTAGTTTCAACTCTATTAACCCAATAACCACAAAAAATCAGCTTGGTAGTTTACTTGGTTTCTGAAATAATGGGTCACTTATCTAAAAAAAAATATGTTCAGAAAACCGCAATTAGAGTTTCTAAAACAGATTTCTATTGTTTTCCCGGATTTAAAATAGTCCAGCTCTATCCTCGGGGTCTTAATTTATCTCCACTTAGTCCTCTAGTTTTATTTTTACATTTATAATTGACTCTCTAACCTTTTCCATCAATACATCTACTGCTGTCTCTGCCTCAAAGGATTTCTTGCAATTCAATTTTTTTCATTACCTTAACCTTATTTGATCCTATTTTGATCCCTAATTTTTGTAAGACTTGCCACTTACTTATACTACAATCATTGGAGATCAATACAGCAACATGTACAACCAAAACCAAAGTATCCAGTCCAACAAATATATTTCCATTATTATCCATGTACTACCATGGAGATAATTTTTTTAATAATTTAGGATGACTCACATTAGTAAATATTGGCTTTATGGTAGATAATTGGTAGCGAATGTTTATTGAAATTCCCTTTCCAATGGTTAAAACTGCATGTCTTTGCAATTTGTTATAAGGGTGTTACAGATTTGTAAAAAATGATAACTTTATTAAAAATTTTATTATTAGCCATATTTACATAAATTTTTTATGAAATTATTCAAAGCAATATTTAAGATTTTTTAAAACGAAAACCCAAGGGACGATTTTTTGGTCAATTTGCCGGTTACGAGTGGCCTTAAATTCTTTTCGTAAGTTGGTTTGATAACATTTGAACCAATGTCCGATTCGAAAGTTTTGTTTAATGTTTTCTTGGGCAACACATTCTCTCCATTGTAAACGAGGTCTTATATTTTGGCTCTTGTTTTTCTCACCTTTTGCCCAACGTCGCAAACGTCAGTCTTATATAATGTGTATTATTTCTCTGTCAGTTCCTTTCTTTCTACATTAATTTAATTACCTTGTATCCGTCAGTGACTTCGTTCTAGCGTTTTTTATATAGACGCGTTTCGTGACATGTGTCACATCATCAGTAATCCTCGTCAAATGTTAAAATTCACATAAAACACATAAAAACACATTTGCACATATTTACTAAATCACAATAACGACACACACATAACACGATGTAACTTCGGCTTCGTTGGACCGGTCCGACCGCGCGTGTAGTTGCCGAGCCACTAATTAAACTAAGTGAATCTTTATCACCAGTGATTACCGACATGCGCGATTATATTTAGGGCTGTATCATATAGTGAGTGAGATTGAAACCTTAATTATTCGTTTAATATAGTATTATTGTTGATATTCTTGTCTTTAAATGATTTATAAATCTCAAACTCCTCGAGAGCGTCCATTAACCTACCCTTACCGCATACATGGATTGCTTTGAAATTAGTATTGAAATCTGTGTAATTATGGTTATGCATCATTAGATGGCGCGCATAATTAGATTTGGTCTTGTCTAAATCATTCCTTGGTAGATGTTCTTTGTATCTTTTCAAGAAAGACCTGCCAGTTTGACCCAGATAGAAACAATCACAATCATCACATGATATCCTGTAAACACCTGTTTTCTCTTCTATCGGGAATGGTTGTTTTATGCGTAACAAATTAGAAATATTATTATTTGTTTTAAACGCGACTTTTATAATAAATTTAGAAAACACATTGGATATAATGTTAGGTAAAAGACTACCGTACACTGTCGTTATATACTTTTTATTATTATTTTAATTTTTTTAACTTTATTATCATCGATGGTATTATGATGGGATCTAGTTTTATATAGGTGTCGCTTAAGAAGTCTACCTATCATCGAACTCTTGTACCCATTCGCTATTGCTATGTGCCTTATTATATCCAATTCGTCCTGAAAGTTCTTTTGGTTAAGTGGAATCGTTACCAACCTATGAACAAAACTGTTGTAAGCCGCCATTTTCTGACTATATGGGTGACGAGAAACGGCGTGTATTGTAATATCTGTGGTGGTGGGTTTCCTATATATTTTATATTGAAATTTATTAAGATAGTTTGTAACAGTCAGGTCCAAAAAATTGAGTTTATTGTCAACCTCTGTTTCGAGGGTAAATTGTATGTTCTTGCTAAGGCTGTTCAAATAATGTTTCAATTTTCCTTTCTACATTCTATTATATTATCATGTCCTTCACTTTATCCTTGAATTCATTATTTTTGCATACGCTACATTTTGACGTTTAGGTTCCGTCATGACCTTCACCGCACGTACCTGTACCAGGCAAGGTGCTGCTTGTTCCGCTTTCGAAGATCCTCCAACCATCTCTTCGTGGATCTACCCACACACTTGTGTCCTATAATTTGTATTTCAAGTCTTGTTTGTCCACTCTAAAATTTGACAATCCAAGTGTTTTTCCACCGTTGTTTTTTTTTTATTTTAATTTTTACTTTCATTCAAGTTAAAAACTTTTAATTCTTCTCTTAAGGCGTCATTGTTTGGACGATCAAGTTTACAACACCTTTTAACTTATGCTAGGAATGTATTTTACTTTCTCGTTTCTTAGTTTTTCTTCATAATTCACGCCCAGAGACCGCAGTAACGTTAACAAAAATTCAATTTTTACTTCCATGTTCTTTAAGGAAATGGAAGTATGGCGATGGCAAAAAAAATCGTGTTCGAGATTATTGCAGATTCTGATTGTACTACACTCAAAACATGAAAAAAAGTCGTTTTTCGAAAAGTGTCTCTGTGTGTGCTTACTGTCTGTCTGTCTGTCTGTCTGTGTGTCTGTAGATTTTTTTTCTATGGCAAACGATAACAGCCACAAATTCAAACAGAATCAAATAATTTTTTGCATACAGCCCTGATTTGTAGAGTACTCACTACCTATTGTTTTTGGTGAAGATCGGTTGAGGGAAAGGGGTAGTTTACCTGCAACGGTTTTTTTTATCAAGGGTAATTTTGTTTGTTTGGCAAACGATAGCCGCAAATTCAAACAGAATCAAATAATGTTTCGCATACAGCCCTGAATTGTAGAGTTCTCAAGATCTATTGTTTTTGGTGAAGTTCGGTTAAGGGAAAGAGGTAGTTTACCAGCAACGTTTTATGTTTTAACAAGGGTATTTTCTATGGCAAACGATAATAGCCGCAAATTCAAACATAATCAAAAGATAATTTGCATACAGCCCTAAATTGTAGAGTTCTCAAGACCTATTGTTTTTGGTGAAGATCGGTTAAGGGAAAGGGGTAGTTTACCTGCAACATTTTATGTTGTAACAAGAGAAATGTTTCCATGACGAACGATAACTGCCGCATATTAAAACAGAATCAAATATATTTTTGCATGCTTCCCTGAATTGTAGAGGACGGAAGGTCTGTTGATTTTGGAGAAGATCGGTTAAGAGAAAGGGGTAGTTTACCTGAAACATTTTATGATTTAGCAAGAGTAAAGTACTTAATTTTTATAAATAAAGTATCCTGATAAGAAGCTCATAGTAATCCACTGTAGAAACGTAGATGAAATATCTATAAATGAAGAGGTTAGGTGAACGGGGTGGGGGTAATTTTCTATTATTAAAAATTATAGTTGAAGGTGGAGGGGAGAATTTTTTATATGTGTACTACGTTATCGGCAACAAAGAAGTAGTTTTTTGTTAAAATTGCTTTCCGGGCTCTTTAGCCGTAGTCCAATGTTTTCTGTAAAACCAGACTTTTCGGCAGTGCCATCGACTGCCATCATCGGTGAAAATCGAGTGCGAAAACGTGAGGTGGTATACGTTAGTGACCACAGTACTGTGGTTAATGCTGAAGCAATAAGTAGAAAGACGTAGTTTCTATGGAAATATTTCATTTCGAATATGATTTTAAATATAAATCTTAGAACATGGAAGTCATGTATGGTTCTCCATACCGATATTAGAACATGGAAGTCATGTATGGTTCTCCATACCGATATTAGAACATGGAAGTCATGTATGGTTCTCCATACCGATATTTTTATTTCGACGTACCTTGGTTTTAAAAATACAATTAATTGTCTCAACTTATTAGATTTTTTAAATTGTCTTACACTGTCTTAGATTGTCTGGAACTTACTAACTTAACGCCATTATCGCGCGTTAGGCCTTAGTCTCGTGGCGATAAATCATACGTTTAGGCCTCCCAATCGGAAATCACCTTCACTGAAAAAATGTTTTGCCAGTCGTTTGCCCAATAACCTCAATACTGAGGTACAGACTAAGTATTTATGGGGGGGCTGTGCGGGACGATGGGAATGCCCGTATGCTGCGTCCCAAGCTTCAAGTAGAGCTCCTGCCGCAGGAACAATACATGAGGCTGGATATTGGGGTACGGCCTGCTACCGGCCATGGGTTTTCAATAATTTATTAATTATTTGAGAGCGAGGGTACGCCGAGGCCGGGTCCAAGATTCACATGGTACAGATTGGTGGCGACCGAGGGCGCTAATGAGGTGGTGGTCCTGAAATCGGGCGGTGCGGCTATAGAATTTCCGGGACAGTGTCCGTATAGTGGCGTCCAGGGAACGGACACGCAGCCCTTCACGGATGGTTTTATTTGATGTCAGGTAGTGTGGCCTTTGCACGCCCAGCGCAATCCTCGGTCGAGGAGAGACTGAAGCTTTCGCTTATGGGTCTTGGCCAAGTAGACGGGGATCGCGTAGGCAGCCGTTGGCGCCACATAAGTGGAGACGAGAAGCTTCCCTAGGCGGCGGGTCATAGAAAAAACTAAGTATAAATGGGGTTACTTGGTAAGCAACTGGAAACATTTTTAACATTGAAAATGTTTATAAGGACGTGTCGCACATTTCCGGCCGATCGCTGGTGCGTTATCGAAGATGGGAACCAGTGAGTTTCCATAGAAACTACTTCTTTGTTGTCAATAACGTAGTACACATATAAAACTTCGCTTATGAATGCGACTACATTTAACTTATAATCTGTACATTGGTAAATGAAGAATGAATTCATTGATTTGTGAATGAACATAAATATATATATTTTTTAGATGTATTCAAGTATTTTCAACGCCCTTCTCTGTGCATTGCATTTGTGCAATGCCTGTAAATTTTTTCAATGAAGATTTCCTCCGATGTTGAAGTTGAAATATTTGGTTTTACGACCATGAGGCTACGGCTTAACAAACGTCTAAGGTTTGTTCTAATAACACTGACGCCAACAGAGAGAAAGCCTTGAAGCAAAATATAAGGTTCTGGTTTTTTACTCTGTAGAAACGTATGCCGACATGTAATTAATTCTTTTCCATTAACAGTGCCTTTTAATTACTCCAAACTGTGGCTATTTATCGGCTGACGCTAATCAAACGGATGAAACAATAGCCAGTTGTCCGCTTTGTATTGGATATTGAATCCCACATCACAATTTGATACGATGAGATTCACGGTCATTTGTTTCAACTAATTGCCAGGACTTGTCCTGCGTTGATAAGCGACTGCTGTCACTCGATCGCCTCTCCCAGCCCTTGTCGGAGCCAATACCACACAGAATGTGAAGCACTACATTTTTAAAGGAAGAAAAATTTAAACAGTCATAATTTTATGGTGCTTATAAAATTAAAAAATCGACATGGAGAACCATACATGACTCCCATGTTCTAATTAATTATGAAATTATTTTTAATATATAGGCCTACACTCAGAAAGAAACCAAATATATCAGCATGCTTTTGCTAAAAACGCTGAAAAAGATAATCAAAATACGAATTATACCTAGTTGTTAACATTTTAAATATTAAGAATTAATTTTATTATTTTTTATTTAAACAACGCGAAAGAAAGCAAATACCGACCAGCGTTTGTTATCTGTGAATTTCTGAAAACGAAAAATTATTTTGTTTACGTATCCGTGGTGACAAATATTTTTAACATTTTATTGAAATTTTTAAGTTTTCGTTCGAATAAATTTATAAAATCGATAGGAAAACTTGCCCACCTCACTCTTCAACTACACTTTTCATTTACAGATATTTAATCTACCTTTCTACAGTGGATTAGTATGACCTTCATTTCAGGATACTTTATCGAAATTAAGCACTTTACTCTGGTTAAAACGTAAAACGTTGTGGGTAAACTACCCCTTCCTCTTAACCGATCTTCACGAAAATCAATAGACCTTGAGTCCTCTAAAACTCGGGCACATGTGCAAAACATTATTTGATTCTGTTTAAATTTCCGGCAGTTATCGTTTGGCATAGAAAAAATTCTACACAGACACACACACACACACACACACACCACACACTTTTTGGAAAATGGCTTTCCTTCATGTGTTGAGGGTAGTACAATCAGAATGGGCAGTTATATCGAACACGATCTGTTCGCGATCACCATAGTCCCATTTCCTTACGGAACATGGAAGTAAAAGGTGTCAGACAGCGTTGCATCCACTTCCCTGCATTGTTAAATTTTATATATACGGGTATACAGGACGCTCTTAACAAAGTAAGTGATCAAACGGATACTTGAGGAAAAGTGTACGGAGGGAGAATTAACATGTAAAGGTTTGCAGAAGACATTGCAATTATGGGTGCAAGTAAACAGGAGTTAAACAAAAACAGTTACATATAATGGATAAGAGTTTGAGCAAAGTGTACAATTTAAGAAAAACTTTAGTAAAACTAAAGTGATGGTCTGTAGTATCACGGATGGTCCACTTTCAATATATTGCTGAATGGCTGAAGGATAGAGGAAGTTAGAGATTTCGGCTATTTAGGAAGTAAAATCACAGAAAGCGGATAAAGTAAGAGAGAAATTTTTAGTAGGATTGGAGAAACTAAAGTTTCATTTAACAGTTAATGGAAGTTACCGACTTCTAAAGGAAACAAGGAAACCCTGGAAACAAGAAGGATGTTCCTGAAGAGTTACATATGGAGCATAGCTGTGTATGGATGTGCAATGTGGACAATTAGAACAGAGAAAAGGGGGAGACTTGTAGAACTGGGAATGTGGTGTCATAGGAAGTTACTGAAAGTAAGATGGATTGATAAGGTTAGTAATGATGAGATACTGACTACCGTTAAAGAAAAAGAATGTTTTTTGGCAAAATGTTGTAAAGCAAATGGTTGAACTTAATGGCTATATTAGCCTATGCGTCACGAGAAGTTTTGATAAAAATTATAAGGTTATATTATCATCATCATCACCAGTCCAAGGACTAAGCTTTAGAACTGTTCCTGATACTATCTGCTCCTCGGTCTACCGAAATCTCCCTTCCCTTTAGGGCGATAACCCAAGGCAGCCAAGTTAGACGTATACCACGCATGCGAGCTAAGTGTTCACACCATATCCTTCTGTGGTCTTCAATCTTCTGGTGCAATGATACAATGTTTAAATTGCTGCCAATATCCTCGTTCCATCTCCGATCCAAGAGAGAACAACCTTGCGTCCCTCTTAGAAATTTCATTTCGGTTGCCTGGATCCTCTACACGTCCCTTTTACCAAGAGTCAATGTCTCACTAACATACAGGAATGTGGGGACAGCCACAGTTTTATAAAACTTTATTCGGGAATTATTCCGTGTTTTATTTTTTAGGTACCTATGAATCGTTCCACGGATGCGTCCAAATTTTGTTACCTTACTATCCCAATCAATATCAGTTTGATATGAGATATCACAACCCAGTTAATTAAAATGACTAACCTGATCCAAAATCAGATTATTCACGACTGTCTTATATCTTATAGGATGCCTGAACCTGAAATGCCATCGAATTAGATTTTTTAGCAGAGACCTGTAGTCCATCGTCTTGTATGATGCTGTTGAACGTAAATATCGCCCGCTGTAACTGGTCTTCTGTTTTCTGTACCATTACTGCATTCTGTTTTCTTGTCATCTGCATAAAGCATGTATATTTCGCTGAAGTGATATTACAGACTCAACCTTAGCTATACACTATACAGATAAAACTCTCTCTCTCTCTCTCTCTCTCTCTCTCTCTCTCTCTCTCTCTCTCTCTCTCTCTCTCTCTTTGTCTCTCTCTCTCTCTCTCTCTCTCTCTCTCTCTCTTTGTCTCTCTCACTCTCTCTCTCTCTCTCTCTCTCTCTCTCTCTCTCTCTCTCTCTCTCTCTCTCTCTATCTCCCTCTTTCCCTCTCACCCTCTCTCTATTTATGCACCTAAGCATTCAAAGAATTTCGACGAAACCGAAACATCGAAGCATGATAATGTTTTTAGGCTTTTGAAACGTATAATGTGGATTACGTTTGGTGGATTACATAAATCATTTCCAAACCACAGACGATCACAAACAGAGCACGCAAAACAAAATTTATTCTCACTAAAACGTTTGCTAAACTCAATGTCAGCAGCGATTATTTCTGTCTTGATGCGTTTACATATCAAATTTCTAGACTGTGGGGAATCGAAAGTGTGGAAGCGTTACGTTTTCGATGACGATTTTTGTGGAATGACCGCCAGCCTAAAAACAATTATCATGTTAAAACATAATGCGTAATCAGCAGTACGCTGCTGAGGTATTTCCTTTTGTTGCTTTTGTTTAACAGAAAACGTTCTAATCGTGTTGTTACAGTGCCATCGATACCAAGCGATTCATTATAAATGTTACAATTACGAGCGATCAGTATAAAATTTACTACATGTTAAACTTCCTGTGTCTACAACTATGTACTCGACTATATATGGCACTATTAAGTACACTCCCAAATTGCTAACAAATTGTTTGTCAAAGTAGGTGAATATTAAATCGACTAACAATTAATTAATAAATAACTAATTACTAGTCACTATGATTGTATGTAGACGGGAACATGCTCTGCATCATTGTGTAATTAATAGCAATAAAATATTACATATTTCTTTAAATAGCTAGATTTTCAGAACATTTCAAACTCATCATCGTCTTCACAACGCGGCATAGGAAAGGTGCTAGCTGTTCCACATTAAAATATTCTCCAGCCATCTCTTCCTGGGTCTACCCACACACCTGTGTCATATAGGTTAATATTTCCAGACTTTTTTTTAGCGAATCTGGAATTTTGACATTCTTTCTAAGTCTTATTCTCACTGTTGTTTGTAATCTTTTAACTTTTCATTCAAACTAAAAGGATAATTGTAACTCTTGTCGGCTTATTTCTTATACGGACAAGTATAAAACACCGTTTAACTCGTCTTAAGAATGCCATTTCCGAGGCCTGTATTTTACTGTCTTCTTTCTTGATTGATGTCAGTAGGACAGTACGGGGGCTGCCATAACTTTGTAAAATTTTAATTTTGTATCTTGACGTACCTAAAAATACGGTTGATTGTTCTACAGATCGTCTGCAACTTACTTAACATTACTGTTATAATTTTTATCATAGCCAATATCATTTATATTTCAAACTCAAATGTTAAAAACAAAGCAGTGGTATGTGAAGATTAAACAGAGCGTTATTCAGCAATTAGCTAAATGTCAGCTTTGTGTTGTCGTCCCTCCCCCGGTGGACAGCAGAGGGCAGTGTAAGGCAGGTGCCACTCTAATGCTAAGCACAGTTTGGACACAACACAGGGGAAATCAGACATATGTTGTTGTATTGTACGAGGCTTAATCCTTCTATTCAGTAATCGCGGTTGTAACGACAAGACTTTACGTCATTTCTGTTGACATGTTGCGTCGGTGAAAATGTAAACTCACGACTGACAGGAATTAGTCTACTTTAGAATTTTGGCTCTGTTTAGCGTCCCGTGATTACTAACTGTGTAAATATTAAAATATCATTTATACAACTGCTGTGTTTAAATATTATATTGCAGTGTACAAGGGTCGTATAGAAAAAGTAATCGGTACTCAGATACTGCAATGCTTCGGATATATTTTTACACGAACAGGCCAGCCGCGGACCACGCGAATATCATTTCCTTTTTAACATGATAATGTTTTTAGGCTGGGGGTCATTCCACAAAATGCGTAACGTCATCGAAAAATGTAACGCTCCAGGTGATTTTAACACTATATTTTTTCCACACTTTCGATTCCCCACAGTATAGAAATCCTCGGTCTCTGTCGTTTTTAACATGATAATGTTTGTTATATAGTAAATCCGTACGAACATCGCTGAACAGGAGAGTCTGCAGTTTATGCACATTATACGTTTCAAAAGCCTAAAAACATTATCTTGCTTCGATGTTTCGATTTCGTCGAAATTTCATTTCTCCTTCTACCTTATTCGCACACTATGCGCTCCCTTCCTTTTCATTTTCTGCCCCTTCCTCCTCTTGTTTCTGTATGTATTTCTATCCTCACAGTCGTTCAAAGAGATACCTAGTTTCATAATTTCCTCCTTGAGTTCTTTGCTGTATCCGTTCAGACTGGAAAGTTGCCAAATATAGTTGGAAATCTGTTTATTTAATCTCGACGAAACCATCTAAACTGTATGTCTAAGGAATCTCAGTCTTTTCCTGTGGAGAGCCGTTTCCTGATCTTCTAGATCCCTGTACAACTCTCCTTTAGGTCTATGCCTGTACCCATCTTCGGTTTTCTTGGAACCATAAATTTTCCAAAAAATTCTTAGTTCAGTTTTAAGAAGAGATTCAAAATGTTGAAATCACATTGTTTCCACTCCATACATGATCACTGGCCTGATCGCAGTGCCACAATGGCGTACTTTCGCACTTCTGGAAAGGTTTCTCTTTCCGCACAGTTCCCGGGTTAGAGTAAAGCTTAGCAAAGCTTTGTTTTTTCACTAATATGTTATTATTGTTTTTGATAACAAATAAATTAATTAACTGCTTCAGTTGATCTATTTTTACAAACTTAAAATAATTTTCTCCTACATTCTAATTACGTAAAATTTTAATTTATACAAGTTCTTTTTGACTTTTAGTTATGGCTGTTTCTGATAAAGTTTATATACATAATTTCACATCTCTTTTGCGATGGACGATACGACGACAATGCGCTGGTCCTGGAAAGCAGCTACCGTTGTTTCTTCTGAAAAGATGTTCAGGATACCTTCGGGATCTCATCCTGTTCTCCGGCGTTCAGGGCCGGTTCGGGTTGCGTACTTCTACACACTGTAGTGATTTAATACTTAACAATTACTAGTACTTTACATAAAACTACACACACTACTCCAGCTAACTTATAGTGTTTTTCAATCCCTATGCGGAAAATCTTGTACTATACCGAATAGCATGCGATGTTAATTTACTCGCGAACTTTCTGACTTGTGCTCGTCTGCTTCTGGTTGACCTATCGTCATAAACCAGCAGAAAAACCACCCGTTACTAAGTTCAGAGCAAGGCTGAATTATATGATACGAAAAACAAATTCAACTAACGTTGCAGCCAATTTCATTGGCCGAAATACTCCCGCAGCCTTACGGCTTCAGTTCAGATAACGTTCTTCTTGTAAAACACTGTTTATGAACCAAGTAAAACGTGAAAATAAAACCTGTCTCATTTTCTTGCTTTTCTTAAGTCATAAAAACTTAAAAAAAAAATGTATATATTTAGTTCTTTAGTTTATTAACAAATATTACCACTAGATAGGTCTTTATTTTATGGCATATTCTTGTGTACGTCTCGTGGCAGAAATTTTATTTTCATAATAGCTATTTAATTTAATCTTCTTTTTTTATTATTCCGTAATATAGTTATTCATACCCGCACACGCGCACTCGCGATATGCCTACGCATATTTTTTCACTACTTCACAATAATTATTTTTGTTTTACTGTCAAAATTTAACTTAAACTAACAATGTTTTCATGTATCTTATTGTCTATTATACAATGTCTGAACATGCACTTCTTACTTAAAAAAATTCTTATTGCAACACGCTATCATACGCTAAGAGTTAAATTAATACTTTATATGCAAACTTCACCTATTACATATAACTGATGACTTCAAATATAATATATTAAAATACATTAAATATTTTACACGTACTAAAATATACTCTTAGTTATTATTGTCATAGTTTTTTTTAATGAGGAGGGAAAATACATTTACGCACTAACGGTGGGACTCTTATACCCAGAACATATCTATTAAAACACTCCTCCGTCGAACGAGTACACCCTAGGACCGTTTATTACACTACGAAGCTCAGTTGAAAAGTTCGTGGAGCGACATCTATATAGCTAAGTTGTAGAAATAAAATCTTTCGTGAGCTGCAAGAAATATATTTTGCGTGAACACATGTCAATTTCCAGATTTATCTGTCAATTTATTCACTTTTTAACAGCTGTTTAAATTGTCCTGTCACGCGTGTTTTTAAAATGCAGAAAATCAAATATAGTGTTGTGATGAATTCTCTGTTAAAAACGTTTTAACGCCAATTGAAAATCAAAACGAAATTGTAAATGTGTTAGAAGATGCTGCGCATTCAGAAACAACGGGTAGTGGGGCACATCCGAGTTTAAACGTGGTCGAACAAACACTGAAGACGATCCCAGCAGTGGACGCAAAAAAAGTGCAACAAAAAACGACATTATTGAACAAATTCATAGGGTGTTGGAAGACCGCAGATTGAGGAGTGGATGACGTTGCTGAAATCATAGGCATCTCATATAAGCGTGACTATCACGCTTTAACTCAAGAACTCGGTGTGGAAAATCGTTGTGCAAGATGGGTGCCACACCTGAAGTTGTTGCATTTTTTGGGCGTCCAGTGAGGGGGGGGACATTTTCAATGGTCGTACAACCACGATTAAACTTAAGCGCCTATTTACAAACCGTCTGTTTTAAAGTTGTAGCATCTTCTGACATATTTAGAATTCTGTTCTGAATTTCCATTGGCGCTAAACAATTTTTAACAAAGAATCACGCCACGATGTTTGATTTTGTCCGTTTTACAAAACACGCATTACACGTCAATTTTAAACAGCTTCTAAACAATGAATAAATTGATAAGACTTGGAAATTAACAGGCGTTTACATAAAATAAAATCTTGCAGCACACGAAAAATTTTAATTTTACCGCTTAGCTACACACGTCGCTCCGCGAAATTTTCAACTGACCCTCGTAGTTAAGACCATTTTGCAGCGCTCAGTGTGCTCACATATACATTGATCTACTCTATAGACGTTCTAAGACTTCCTTCTTCTCGCTCTGCGTAATGTGGCACATGATTTCAGACGACGTTTCCAACATGGCTCCGGCGATGTTATCTGGAGATGCCATCCCTACTTTCGCACCCGCAGACGCTCTTTTGATGGTCCGCCTGTCACAGTTGAAGAAGACGTGCTCTGTGTTATGCTCTGTACCCGGGCAGTCTGCAGACAAGGCTTTACCCATTTCATGGATGTAGGCTCGCACGTATCCATGACTACTCATAAGCTGCGTCAGGTATAAATCGACCTCCCCATGTTGTCTCTCAATCCACAGCCTTACGTGTTTGATCAGTATTGTGGTCCATCGCCCTATCTTCTCTTCTTCCCAAGCTATTTACCACCTTTCGAGAGAGCGGAGCCTCTCTTGGTTTATGCCATCTTCTTGCCGACCTCGGTTTTCCTAAGGTGGACAGCTCTCCGCTGCTTGGCAAAAAGATAGATAAGGATAACCCCAGCGATCACCATAACAGCTGGTTAAGAAACGGTGCGGTAAGCAGAAGCTACCCTCAGAGCTCCCCCCCCCTTGGCATCTGGGCTACTCTCTTTCAGTATGGCTTCTCGATCAGGGCTTCTGCGTCATACAAGAGAACTAGCTGGACCGCCATTATTAGCATTCGCCATTATTAATCCACTCACATTAGTCATTAAACTTCTAGACGTTATGAGAGCTTTAGCAGTCTTCTCCGAAGTATACCGTATCTGGTAGAATACAATCATCTTTGTATCGATTGACACTACCGAGGTATTTGGCTGCAGACTCGTATCAAGTCCCCGACCCGAAGGGACAAGATGCTACAATTGAAGGAAGAAATTAAACCAATAGAAAATTAATCAAAGAAGTGTGTTCTAAAAAGCAGCCGCAAGTTTTCTTTTGTTTTTCTTCTTCTATGGCGTCAGAGTTCGGAGTCGAACCTTAGCCTCCATAATAATCCCTCCCCCCATTTTTCCCTGTCCTAGGCGATCGATGCCCATAGTCTTATTTTCAGTAAAGTATCACCATCCCTCGCCACTGCGTCTATCCAGCGATGCATGTGTCTTTCGACAGGCCTTCTTCCCTCGATTTGACTAAACATTTACTTCCTAGGTATTCGGTTGCCTTCCATCCTTCCATCCATCCTTTTGTTATCTTCTGTAAAAAAACGTTAAGTTATTGTGAAAAACGTACTGTGTGTTTTGTATGCGGATATCAAAAAGTGTACTACCACAGTTTCATTGGTTGCGATTGTACTACAAAGATTATGTTTAAAGAAACAACATTATTACGACATTAATAACGTCTACGGGCTTTTTACTGCTTGATACCACTCTGTTGGCGTTCTTCGCTAATGTGGTTGCAAACTTTATGACTGATGCAAAGTAATGTTAGGTAAACTGTCAATAACAGTGGATCCATAAGCATTAGAAATTCGGATAAACTTGCCAATTGTGTATGCTGCTTAAATGATTTTGCATCATCACCATATTCTTAACGGTTTTAGGCTTTAGCGGCCTCTTCCTATTCCAAGTCCTCCTTTTCTTAGGTTTACCAATTTTCCTTCTTCCTCTAGGGTTGTAATCTTTCGCCATCTTCCGTATTCTACTTTCTTCCATACTATTTATGTGTTGAATCCAAACGAAAGACGACAACCCGCTTAGGAAAGTCTCCACTCACAGATAAGAAATATTTATAGTGATAGAAGATTGAACAAAGTCACAAGGGAACGGAATTTTTTTCTATATTCTTTAATCCATTCATTAACTGCAAAAATATCACCATCATCATCTTCAAGGATTAAACCAAGGATGGTTTGTTCTGGTCTAAATAGGCAAAGATTAGAGCTGGTTATTCCAGCGCTTCCTAGGACGTCCCACACCTCTCCGTCCCCTTGGCTTATAGTTCCATAGATGTTTGGGGATGCGGCAGTCATCCATTCGGCAAATATGTGCAAAAATATCTAAATCACTGTGACGATTTCATTAATAAAAAATATGTTAATTAATTAAGCTGATAATATATAAGCGGAGAAATGTTAAATTCTTAATAAAATCTCACATTGTAAACTAAATCTTATGGCAATCATTTAATAATAATAATATTTAATATAAGTCTAATAATAAAATTAAAAGGGAATGGAATTGTACAGAAAGGGAAAAGCTTATTAATTTATCCTGCATAAACAGGCGCTGACCAGAATTAACTTGTTTTCTGACCCCTAAATAAACTAAGTATTATTGTAAATTTGTTATTATTTAAATAATTAAATAAGACCATTGTTACGTACTTTGATAACTTCTGTAACTAAGAATATCTCTATTTAATTATTTAATCAAACCGTAGTCCTTTAATTAAAATTAGAAACACGGAACTACTTTTATGTTGCCTAGTAATTGTCTTGAGATTACTACACTCCCCCTTAACTATTTCTGCCACTTGGAATGGAGCGCTCACGCCGTAAGCAGCGTAAAGCGTTGTTTCGCTACGTGTATATAAAAATGTGAAAAGCTTGATTCAATGACTATTTAAATAAGTAAATTTGTGTGGTGATGACATCTCTCTATATTATAAAATAACGGACTATGTAATTTATACAGTACTACAACCAAGAAGGTGATAGTCAACTAATCTATAATCATGTGAACTGTATAACAGTGAAACAAACTTTCTATTTATGTATTCTAACTACAAGAATTACTAAGAATAACTACAGTCGCCTGAGATGAATTTACCACACCAGGAATGATTTGACATACTTCTAGAACTTCACCACCACAGTATGATAAGGTAACGACTGAACTTCAAGAAACATCAGGAGGACCGAAGAACTAATTCTGCAGCAACTTCAGGAAACACACAGGTGACATGGAGGCTTGTCTTCCATGGTTAAGAGTTACAAAATTATAACCCCCAAAAGACAATTTAAATTATCATATTAAAGACTTTAAAACTTATGTTTAAATGTAATAACATTAAAGACTTTAGAAAACTGACATTATAGGTAACATGTAGTCTAAAATCTAATAACACTAGTTATAGCAAAAAGGTAAAGTTTAAACTAAAAGTTTTGTTGTTTTAGAAGATTAATAAAAAACCATTCTTCAAATGGTTAGAGTTTCAGTATTGTACATGGCAAAGTGATCATTATTCATTTAATATATTTAATCCCGGATCCGTGAAATTAATCAATAAGATGTACATCATATTTTGAGGCCCCTTTGTAAAGTAGTTATATATATATTTAATCATATAGTAAAATATATTGTTTGAGAACTTTCAATAGAGAACTTAATCACCAAATGTAATAAAGAGATGTCATCTAAGTACCGAGTAAACTGAGTGCATAAATCAACAGTCTCCCCTTCCTAATATCCTGCTATATAAATTGTTTTATTTGTTGTGATTATTTTCAGTGCTTCACAACGAAGGCAGCCTGTATAATTGGCACATCCAATTATTACTGGTTCCCTAAGTTATAACTCTAGAGAAGAGGTTATAAATTGCGCGACTCTGCTGCTGCTGCTGCTGCTGCTGCTGCTTTTCTGCTGTAATTTGCTTATTTTGCTAATGTGCTAATTTTGCGTAAGAAAAAAAGAAAGATGTAATTGCGTCCCGTTATCCCGCGCACAAAAGCTGTTGATCTATTCACTCATGTATTTCAATATGTGTCAGAGTTTTAAATAACATAAAAATAATAATTAATATTATAGTAATATAGTATAAATAACTTTATTTGTAAATATAATATGTGTAAAGTAATATTAACATATAATCCAATGTAAATAAAACCTGTAGGTACTTGTTAAAAGTCCCATTCATAAACGTGCCACATTCACGACAATCTCGGACATGTAAGTTTCCTGTTGCAGTTTGTTTAAAATTGTCATAGTTGGTCTCCCCTAAGTTGAGTTAGACAATAAGTCACCCTCCGTGTGTGGTCTATTGTTATAAGAAGCGTGTATTTTCCTGTGTTGAGTAACCGAAGATTCCCCCTTTTGTCGTACGCATATTCATGCCTGTGTGAAATTTCTCTCTCTCGCTCTATGTAAAACGATAAAGGTTGTCATAACATTTTAAGTGTTTATTTGTAAAAAGAAAAAGGAGTAAGAATACTATCGATTTATATTTTTATATTTTTGTGTAAAAGAAAAAGGAAGTGTTGTATAGCATTTAATGCAAATAGTAGAATAATTAGTTATAGCCGCTCACGTTACAAAAATGGCTGAATTTAATCCTGATCTATTATTAAAAGATGAGCTATGCTACGAAGCACTTTTACGAGGTCTAAAACACGTGAATGTAACCGTGTCGGAATTACGAAAATCATTACGCCAAACCGGATCAGATACACCCTCGCAGTTAGATAGATTGCGGGAACTCGATTATGACGGCGAACGAGAAACCTGTTATGCGAAATATAGGGAACTGATAGTATTATCTCAGAACCTTGAGGACAAGAAATCACCTACGGAATTTTTGCGCGTTACGCAACGTATAGAACATTTAACCCGCCGGTTAAATAATTTATTAAGCTGGCCCGACGTCACCGTAATCCCCGCCGATGTGCAGAAATTTGCGGAGGAGGCATTAAGCCAATTACCCTTAATTATCAACGACTTACGACGAAAATCAGACTCATCGAGAATGGAGGAAATTGAGCACTACTTACAAAAATTATATATCTCCCCAGTTCAATCCCCTACTTTAGAACACCCTCTCTCCACCTCGAACCCCGAATCACCCACCGTATCGAAGATACCACAGAGTCATGAACAATTACCTAGTAGAGAATTAAAAACCCAAACTATGTTAGAACCCCCACCGCCAAATTTTCAGCATACTCGCACTAGTAAATATGCGATTACAAATCCTAATGCAAACACCAATCCTTCGAAAAGTATACCTAACGTATGTTTTAATGTAGACCTCTACGGAAAGATTTCCCACCCGGTAGAGAAAATAATTAATGAAATTCCTTATACCGATGGCTTAAGCATCACGACTCTATTGACTTTTATCAGATATCTACTGCAAATAAAAGATCTACAACAATTGAGCGATTGGCAAATACTGCAGGTCATCTTACCCAAATGTAAACCACCTTTACGAGATCGTGTGCTCGAATCATTAAACGCGACTCTTCCGGTAGAAGAACTTCATACAAATATAATCAAATATTTTATCCCCACTGGAATATATGAGGAGATCAAAAGAAATACCATACTCCGAGTACAAAGAGCTCAAGAAAGACTGGCCCACTATATCGCAGACATCAGAGAATCTTCACGTCTACTGCAAGTCGACTGGACTGAAAAACAATTGGTCGATACTATATTGGTAGGCTTATCTCCTGAAGAACGCTCCCGTTTAGCTCTAATAAGTAGACCCCTTACTTTCGCTGACCTTGAACAATGTAGTGTGCACTCTTCAAATGTGTGGTATGCAGATCAGCATCGACATGCACCGGTATCCACAACACCACATAGAAAGGAAACGCAAGCCCTATCCTCAGATACAAGAAGTCTACGAGAACGACTCCCATTTCGGCGACCAACCTATGTTCATGGCCACGGTAAGTCCAAAGAGGCACCACCTAGACACGAAACCAGTGAGACCCCGCGTAAAGAATATATATGCTATAACTGCGGAAAACCTGGACACCTCAGTAGAAACTGTAAACGGAAACAGTACCATCAGAAAACTCATTATCCAAAAAAACATGTAAGGCAGGGAGATCCGAAACCCTGTGTCTTCCGCAGCATCGTGAAAACAGGTAAACCCCTGAGAGACTACCAATTAAAACAAAATACTAATAATGATAACAAAAGAAAATTAGACCCCTATGTTAGGAAATTTATCGATAAATGTAACTCTATTAGTAAATGTGATTACAATAGGTGTGAATTACCGTATATACAAGTTGACATTGGTGTTACGTCCACCCTCGGATTAATTGATTCCGGATCCACGCGAAGTTTAATTAGTCAAGAGCTAGCAAATCAATTATTTAAACACAATTTAGTTAAACGCAGTCAATCAGTAAATATTAGATGCGCTACAGCTAATAAGCAAAACTTAATGATAAAACTTATCATCACTTTTAAAGTAAAAATTAAAAATCTATCGTGGTATTTTCCAATGTTGGTATGCGACGAATTAGGACCCGAATTAATATTGGGAGCTGATTTTATCAGTAAAACAGGAATAATTTTAGACATTCACGAGAAGATATTTTACTTTGGATTCGATCGTTCACGGAAATATAACTTGCATGATAATGCAAATAACAGAGAAAGTACTAGCACCACTTCTACACATATAAAGCATCACGAATCTGAATTAAGTCATCTAGAAAGTAAAGATAGACGGAACATACAGACTTTAATAAAACAATTCTCCAACGTCCTCACCCCAAAGTTAGGACTGACGGATCTGATAGAGTACAAAATAAATTTGAGCGACAACAAAGTAATACGTTTAGCCCCATACAAATTATCACCTCCTGAAATGGAAGTAATGAGGAATCAAATTAATAAATTGTTAGAACAAGGAGTCATCGAACCCTCTACGTCATCTTACTCATCACCCGCGTTTTTAGTACCCAAAAGTAACGACAAACATAGATCAGTTGTGGACTACAGACAACTAAATAAACGGATAGAATTTGAATCTATACCACTTCCCGACATCCACAGTGCATTTCATTATTTTACTAAAGCAAAAATCTTTACCATTATGGATTTAAATCAGGCATTTCATCAGATACCCCTTTCGGAAGAATCAAAACGTCTTACCGCATTTGCCGTCCCTTTCAACCTGTACCAATTTACAAGGGTACCTTTTGGTATATCCCAAGGTAGTTCTGTATGCAGCAGATTATTAGAAAAGTTATTCCATGACATAAAATTTAAATATGTGTACCACTACTTAGATGACATTGTTATCTACAGCGAGTCAATTGAGCAACATCTTAATCATCTACGTGAAGTACTAACCCGATTGGAGAAAGCTGGATTAACCGTAAATCCCAGTAAAGTAAATTTTGCTGTGACACAATTCTCATTTTTAGGTCACATCGTAAAAGCCAACGGAAAGGTAAGCATAGACCCAGAGCGAACCCGTGCCATCAGAGAATTTTTACCGCCGCGGGATGCGAAAGGAATAGCCCGATTTTTAGGAATGATAAATTATTTCCATAAGTATATCCCACATCTAGCCGAAATTGCAGCACCTCTAAATACCTTAAGAAAGAAGGGAATTAAATTTGAATGGAATGAGCAACACCAAACCGCATTCGAGAAATTAAAAGAAAGCATAATATCACCCCCCGTACTACAATTAGCCGACTTTACAAAACCATTTGTAGTGCAGACAGACAGTTCTAGTGTCGCCCTAGGTGCAGTAATATATCAGGAAGTAGATAACTCAAGGTTACCTATTAGTTACGCTTCTCGCACCCTGACTGAGCAAGAAAAGAAATACTCCGCATACGAATTAGAATGTTTAGCTATAGTTTTCGCTTTTGAGAAGTTCAAACCATTTTTAGAACATAAGGAGTTTTTATTAGAAACAGATAATCAAGCGTTATCTTGGCTACTAAATCACCCAAAACAGTTAGGTCGTATCGGAAGATGGGTATTAAGATTAAATTGTTTTAAATTTAAAGTACAGCATATTAGAGGCACCCAAAACGTAGTTGCCGATACACTGTCACGTATGTTCCAGCCTAGTATTAATACTTACGAAAACAAGAGTAGAGAAACGCCGATTATTAATACTTTAATTACCGAATTTCCTCTTGCATTTACGGATTTAGCCCAGTATCAACAACAAGACCCACGTTTGAGTCAAATTATTGAACAACTTGAAAAAGGAAATAAGTCAGAGAAATACATATTAAGTAGGAGAGTATTATGTTGTAGGATAGCGAACGGAAAATATCTACGAATAATTGCCCCTGATATTATTAAACCTATGCTGATGGACTATTATCACTCTTCCACCATTGGAGCACATATGGGAATAAATAAAACCATACACCGAATTCGTAAAGAATATCACTGGGAAAATATGAACAGTGAGATCGCCAATTTTGTAAAAACGTGTAAGTTGTGTGCACTCAGCAAACCAGCGAGAAACAGCCAAATAAGTCAATTAATTTCAGAGATTCCTGCTACCCCGTTCTCCAAAATTTATTTAGACTTTTCAGGACCCTACCCGCGTTCTAAATCAGGAAATACAATGTTACTAATTTGTGTAGACTCTTTTAGCAAATTCGTCTGGATGTACCCCATGCGGCGAGCCTTACCTACTACCACAGTAAGCATTTTACAGAATAGATTATTTAAAGAATTCGGTATTCCTGTCCATCTAGTGTCGGATAACGGACCACAGTTTAAGTCCAAGGAATTCAGGAACATGTGTTTCAAACTAGGTATAAACCACATTACCACTACAGAGTATCGTCCGCAAGGTAATATAGCTGAGAGGTATTTGCGAAACCTAAAATCTGCTTTAATAGCCTACCATGCTAACGATCATACTTCTTGGGACCAGAACTTATCCTGGATCCAGTTCGCCTTTAATTCTGCATATCATGAAGGACATAAGTCTACCCCATTCGAATTATTGTTCAAGTATAAACCTAACCACCCATTATCCACTAAGTGGAAAATACATGAATTGTTACCCCTTGAAATTAGGGATAAAAATATTAGGAAAATATGGAATGAAGCGCGCGCTAATTTACGAACAAACTTAGCGAAATCAAGGAAATATCACGAGCGAAATAATAATAATGAAGTAAAGTACCAAATCGGTAACTTAGTTATGTGTAAAACACATCCTACGAGTCGTGCAATCGATAAGACCACTTCCAAGCTATCATACCGATGGTGCGGTCCTTATCAAATTCACAAATATTTAACTCCAGTAACCGTAGCACTGTATGAACCCTCTACTCAAAAATATGTACGAAGGACACATATTTCTCAGATAAAACATTATCACGAAGAAGGAAATGGTAGAGTGCAAGTTAAATAAATAAAAAAAAAAAGGGAAGGAATATGTTTTGTACTCAACTGCAAAGGAGTACTAGAGTAACGTTTAGCTAGCTAATGGTATAAATAGGTACGAGGCCTGATCAACCTTGAATCCTATTCTTCGAAAGTAGAGCAAAGTAAGAAGTCAGCTGACAGCAAATATGAGAAATAATTAAGTAACAAATTACTTAATGAGTAATTCTATAACTAGAATAACTCCCAACTAAAGAAAAACCCGGTAGTAGTCATAAGTAGTAGTGTTAAGAAAATTTAGAATGTTAACAATATGTTTTTATAATGTGTGAATTTTATGTAGTATTAGAATTAGTCTGTAAAGTATAATATGTAGATAGTAAGAATAAGCAATTCGAGACTGACTTGTGCAACTCATAATTACATACAGAGAAAAACGGGTGAGAGAAATTACACACGGAAATCCCTAAACATACTCCCGGTACATTCCTGAATAAATAAACCGGAGTCTAAGGCTTAAGCGGCGGAGTATGTGACGATTTCATTAATAAAAAATATGTTAATTAATTAAGCTGATAATATATAAGCGGAGAAATGTTAAATTCTTAATAAAATCTCACATTGTAAACTAAATCTTATGGCAATCATTTAATAATAATAATATTTAATATAAGTCTAATAATAAAATTAAAAGGGAATGGAATTGTACAGAAAGGGAAAAGCTTATTAATTTATCCTGCATAAACAGGCGCTGACCAGAATTAACTTGTTTTCTGACCCCTAAATAAACTAAGTATTATTGTAAATTTGTTATTATTTAAATAATTAAATAAGACCATTGTTACGTACTTTGATAACTTCTGTAACTAAGAATATCTCTATTTAATTATTTAATCAAACCGTAGTCCTTTAATTAAAATTAGAAACACGGAACTACTTTTATGTTGCCTAGTAATTGTCTTGAGATTACTACACTCCCCCTTAACTATTTCTGCCACTTGGAATGGAGCGCTCACGCCGTAAGCAGCGTAAAGCGTTGTTTCGCTACGTGTATATAAAAATGTGAAAAGCTTGATTCAATGACTATTTAAATAAGTAAATTTGTGTGGTGATGACATCTCTCTATATTATAAAATAACGGACTATGTAATTTATACAGTACTACAACCAAGAAGGTGATAGTCAACTAATCTATAATCATGTGAACTGTATAACAGTGAAACAAACTTTCTATTTATGTATTCTAACTACAAGAATTACTAAGAATAACTACAGTCGCCTGAGATGAATTTACCACACCAGGAATGATTTGACATACTTCTAGAACTTCACCACCACAGTATGATAAGGTAACGACTGAACTTCAAGAAACATCAGGAGGACCGAAGAACTAATTCTGCAGCAACTTCAGGAAACACACAGGTGACATGGAGGCTTGTCTTCCATGGTTAAGAGTTACAAAATTATAACCCCCAAAAGACAATTTAAATTATCATATTAAAGACTTTAAAACTTATGTTTAAATGTAATAACATTAAAGACTTTAGAAAACTGACATTATAGGTAACATGTAGTCTAAAATCTAATAACACTAGTTATAGCAAAAAGGTAAAGTTTAAACTAAAAGTTTTGTTGTTTTAGAAGATTAATAAAAAACCATTCTTCAAATGGTTAGAGTTTCAGTATTGTACATGGCAAAGTGATCATTATTCATTTAATATATTTAATCCCGGATCCGTGGAATTAATCAATAAGATGTACATCATATTTTGAGGCCCCTTTGTAAAGTAGTTATATATATATTTAATCATATAGTAAAATATATTGTTTGAGAACTTTCAATAGAGAACTTAATCACCAAATGTAATAAAGAGATGTCATCTAAGTACCGAGTAAACTGAGTGCATAAATCAACAGTCTCCCCTTCCTAATATCCTGCTATATAAATTGTTTTATTTGTTGTGATTATTTTCAGTGCTTCACAACGAAGGCAGCCTGTATAATTGGCACATCCAATTATTACTGGTTCCCTAAGTTATAACTCTAGAGAAGAGGTTATAAATTGCGCGACTCTGCTGCTGCTGCTGCTGCTGCTGCTGCTTTTCTGCTGTAATTTGCTTATTTTGCTAATGTGCTAATTTTGCGTAAGAAAAAAAAAAAGATGTAATTGCGTCCCGTTATCCCGCGCACAAAAGCTGTTGATCTATTCACTCATGTATTTCAATATGTGTCAGAGTTTTAAATAACATAAAAATAATAATTAATATTATAGTAATATAGTATAAATAACTTTATTTGTAAATATAATATGTGTAAAGTAATATTAACATATAATCCAATGTAAATAAAACCTGTAGGTACTTGTTAAAAGTCCCATTCATAAACGTGCCACATTCACGACAATCTCGGACATGTAAGTTTCCTGTTGCAGTTTGTTTAAAATTGTCATAGTTGGTCTCCCCTAAGTTGAGTTAGACAATAAGTCACCCTCCGTGTGTGGTCTATTGTTATAAGAAGCGTGTATTTTCCTGTGTTGAGTAACCGAAGATTCCCCCTTTTGTCGTACGCATATTCATGCCTGTGTGAAATTTCTCTCTCTCGCTCTATGTAAAACGATAAAGGTTGTCATAACATTTTAAGTGTTTATTTGTAAAAAGAAAAAGGAGTAAGAATACTATCGATTTATATTTTTATATTTTTGTGTAAAAGAAAAAGGAAGTGTTGTATAGCATTTAATGCAAATAGTAGAATAATTAGTTATAGCCGCTCACGTTACAAAAATGGCTGAATTTAATCCTGATCTATTATTAAAAGATGAGCTATGCTACGAAGCACTTTTACGAGGTCTAAAACACGTGAATGTAACCGTGTCGGAATTACGAAAATCATTACGCCAAACCGGATCAGATACACCCTCGCAGTTAGATAGATTGCGGGAACTCGATTATGACGGCGAACGAGAAACCTGTTATGCGAAATATAGGGAACTGATAGTATTATCTCAGAACCTTGAGGACAAGAAATCACCTACGGAATTTTTGCGCGTTACGCAACGTATAGAACATTTAACCCGCCGGTTAAATAATTTATTAAGCTGGCCCGACGTCACCGTAATCCCCGCCGATGTGCAGAAATTTGCGGAGGAGGCATTAAGCCAATTACCCTTAATTATCAACGACTTACGACGAAAATCAGACTCATCGAGAATGGAGGAAATTGAGCACTACTTACAAAAATTATATATCTCCCCAGTTCAATCCCCTACTTTAGAACACCCTCTCTCCACCTCGAACCCCGAATCACCCACCGTATCGAAGATACCACAGAGTCATGAACAATTACCTAGTAGAGAATTAAAAACCCAAACTATGTTAGAACCCCCACCGCCAAATTTTCAGCATACTCGCACTAGTAAATATGCGATTACAAATCCTAATGCAAACACCAATCCTTCGAAAAGTATACCTAACGTATGTTTTAATGTAGACCTCTACGGAAAGATTTCCCACCCGGTAGAGAAAATAATTAATGAAATTCCTTATACCGATGGCTTAAGCATCACGACTCTATTGACTTTTATCAGATATCTACTGCAAATAAAAGATCTACAACAATTGAGCGATTGGCAAATACTGCAGGTCATCTTACCCAAATGTAAACCACCTTTACGAGATCGTGTGCTCGAATCATTAAACGCGACTCTTCCGGTAGAAGAACTTCATACAAATATAATCAAATATTTTATCCCCACTGGAATATATGAGGAGATCAAAAGAAATACCATACTCCGAGTACAAAGAGCTCAAGAAAGACTGGCCCACTATATCGCAGACATCAGAGAATCTTCACGTCTACTGCAAGTCGACTGGACTGAAAAACAATTGGTCGATACTATATTGGTAGGCTTATCTCCTGAAGAACGCTCCCGTTTAGCTCTAATAAGTAGACCCCTTACTTTCGCTGACCTTGAACAATGTAGTGTGCACTCTTCAAATGTGTGGTATGCAGATCAGCATCGACATGCACCGGTATCCACAACACCACATAGAAAGGAAACGCAAGCCCTATCCTCAGATACAAGAAGTCTACGAGAACGACTCCCATTTCGGCGACCAACCTATGTTCATGGCCACGGTAAGTCCAAAGAGGCACCACCTAGACACGAAACCAGTGAGACCCCGCGTAAAGAATATATATGCTATAACTGCGGAAAACCTGGACACCTCAGTAGAAACTGTAAACGGAAACAGTACCATCAGAAAACTCATTATCCAAAAAAACATGTAAGGCAGGGAGATCCGAAACCCTGTGTCTTCCGCAGCATCGTGAAAACAGGTAAACCCCTGAGAGACTACCAATTAAAACAAAATACTAATAATGATAACAAAAGAAAATTAGACCCCTATGTTAGGAAATTTATCGATAAATGTAACTCTATTAGTAAATGTGATTACAATAGGTGTGAATTACCGTATATACAAGTTGACATTGGTGTTACGTCCACCCTCGGATTAATTGATTCCGGATCCACGCGAAGTTTAATTAGTCAAGAGCTAGCAAATCAATTATTTAAACACAATTTAGTTAAACGCAGTCAATCAGTAAATATTAGATGCGCTACAGCTAATAAGCAAAACTTAATGATAAAACTTATCATCACTTTTAAAGTAAAAATTAAAAATCTATCGTGGTATTTTCCAATGTTGGTATGCGACGAATTAGGACCCGAATTAATATTGGGAGCTGATTTTATCAGTAAAACAGGAATAATTTTAGACATTCACGAGAAGATATTTTACTTTGGATTCGATCGTTCACGGAAATATAACTTGCATGATAATGCAAATAACAGAGAAAGTACTAGCACCACTTCTACACATATAAAGCATCACGAATCTGAATTAAGTCATCTAGAAAGTAAAGATAGACGGAACATACAGACTTTAATAAAACAATTCTCCAACGTCCTCACCCCAAAGTTAGGACTGACGGATCTGATAGAGTACAAAATAAATTTGAGCGACAACAAAGTAATACGTTTAGCCCCATACAAATTATCACCTCCTAAAATGGAAGTAATGAGGAATCAAATTAATAAATTGTTAGAACAAGGAGTCATCGAACCCTCTACGTCATCTTACTCATCACCCGCGTTTTTAGTACCCAAAAGTAACGACAAACATAGATCAGTTGTGGACTACAGACAACTAAATAAACGGATAGAATTTGAATCTATACCACTTCCCGACATCCACAGTGCATTTCATTATTTTACTAAAGCAAAAATCTTTACCATTATGGATTTAAATCAGGCATTTCATCAGATACCCCTTTCGGAAGAATCAAAACGTCTTACCGCATTTGCCGTCCCTTTCAACCTGTACCAATTTACAAGGGTACCTTTTGGTATATCCCAAGGTAGTTCTGTATGCAGCAGATTATTAGAAAAGTTATTCCATGACATAAAATTTAAATATGTGTACCACTACTTAGATGACATTGTTATCTACAGCGAGTCAATTGAGCAACATCTTAATCATCTACGTGAAGTACTAACCCGATTGGAGAAAGCTGGATTAACCGTAAATCCCAGTAAAGTAAATTTTGCTGTGACACAATTCTCATTTTTAGGTCACATCGTAAAAGCCAACGGAAAGGTAAGCATAGACCCAGAGCGAACCCGTGCCATCAGAGAATTTTTACCGCCGCGGGATGCGAAAGGAATAGCCCGATTTTTAGGAATGATAAATTATTTCCATAAGTATATCCCACATCTAGCCGAAATTGCAGCACCTCTAAATACCTTAAGAAAGAAGGGAATTAAATTTGAATGGAATGAGCAACACCAAACCGCATTCGAGAAATTAAAAGAAAGCATAATATCACCCCCCGTACTACAATTAGCCGACTTTACAAAACCATTTGTAGTGCAGACAGACAGTTCTAGTGTCGCCCTAGGTGCAGTAATATATCAGGAAGTAGATAACTCAAGGTTACCTATTAGTTACGCTTCTCGCACCCTGACTGAGCAAGAAAAGAAATACTCCGCATACGAATTAGAATGTTTAGCTATAGTTTTCGCTTTTGAGAAGTTCAAACCATTTTTAGAACATAAGGAGTTTTTATTAGAAACAGATAATCAAGCGTTATCTTGGCTACTAAATCACCCAAAACAGTTAGGTCGTATCGGAAGATGGGTATTAAGATTAAATTGTTTTAAATTTAAAGTACAACATATTAGAGGCACCCAAAACGTAGTTGCCGATACACTGTCACGTATGTTCCAGCCTAGTAGTAATACTTACGAAAACAAGAGTAGAGAAACGCCGATTATTAATACTTTAATTACCGAATTTCCTCTTGCATTTACGGATTTAGCCCAGTATCAACAACAAGACCCACGTTTGAGTCCAATTATTGAACAACTTGAAAAAGGAAATAAGTCAGAGAAATACATATTAAGTAGGAGAGTATTATGTTGTAGGATAGCGAACGGAAAATATCTACGAATAATTGCCCCTGATATTATTAAACCTATGCTGATGGACTATTATCACTCTTCCACCATTGGAGCACATATGGGAATAAATAAAACCATACACCGAATTCGTAAAGAATATCACTGGGAAAATATGAACAGTGAGATCGCCAATTTTGTAAAAACGTGTAAGTTGTGTGCACTCAGCAAACCAGCGAGAAACAGCCAAGTAAGTCAATTAATTTCAGAGATTCCTGCTACCCCGTTCTCCAAAATTTATTTAGACTTTTCAGGACCCTACCCGCGTTCTAAATCAGGAAATACAATGTTACTAATTTGTGTAGACTCTTTTAGCAAATTCGTCTGGATGTACCCCATGCGGCGAGCCTTACCTACTACCACAGTAAGCATTTTACAGAATAGATTATTTAAAGAATTCGGTATTCCTGTCCATCTAGTGTCGGATAACGGACCACAGTTTAAGTCCAAGGAATTCAGGAACATGTGTTTCAAACTAGGTATAAACCACATTACCACTACAGAGTATCGTCCGCAAGGTAATATAGCTGAGAGGTATTTGCGAAACCTAAAATCTGCTTTAATAGCCTACCATGCTAACGATCATACTTCTTGGGACCAGAACTTATCCTGGATCCAGTTCGCCTTTAATTCTGCATATCATGAAGGACATAAGTCTACCCCATTCGAATTATTGTTCAAGTATAAACCTAACCACCCATTATCCACTAAGTGGAAAATACATGAATTGTTACCCCTTGAAATTAGGGATAAAAATATTAGGAAAATATGGAATGAAGCGCGCGCTAATTTACGAACAAACTTAGCGAAATCAAGGAAATATCACGAGCGAAATAATAATAATGAAGTAAAGTACAAATCGGTAACTTAGTTATGTGTAAAACACATCCTACGAGTCGTGCAATCGATAAGACCACTTCCAAGCTATCATACCGATGGTGCGGTCCTTATCAAATTCACAAATATTTAACTCCAGTAACCGTAGCACTGTATGAACCCTCTACTCAAAAATATGTACGAAGGACACATATTTCTCAGATAAAACATTATCACGAAGAAGGAAATGGTAGAGTGCAAGTTAAATAAATAAAAAAAAAAGGGAAGGAATATGTTTTGTACTCAACTGCAAAGGAGTACTAGAGTAACGTTTAGCTAGCTAATGGTATAAATAGGTACGAGGCCTGATCAACCTTGAATCCTATTCTTCGAAAGTAGAGCAAAGTAAGAAGTCAGCTGACAGCAAATATGAGAAATAATTAAGTAACAAATTACTTAATGAGTAATTCTATAACTAGAATAACTCCCAACTAAAGAAAAACCCGGTAGTAGTCATAAGTAGTAGTGTTAAGAAAATTTAGAATGTTAACAATATGTTTTTATAATGTGTGAATTTTATGTAGTATTAGAATTAGTCTGTAAAGTATAATATGTAGATAGTAAGAATAAGCAATTCGAGACTGACTTGTGCAACTCATAATTACATACAGAGAAAAACGGGTGAGAGAAATTACACACGGAAATCCCTAAACATACTCCCGGTACATTCCTGAATAAATAAACCGGAGTCTAAGGCTTAAGCGGCGGAGTATGTGACGATTTCATTAATAAAAAATATGTTAATTAATTAAGCTGATAATATATAAGCGGAGAAATGTTAAATTCTTAATAAAATCTCACATTGTAAACTAAATCTTATGGCAATCATTTAATAATAATAATATTTAATATAAGTCTAATAATAAAATTAAAAGGGAATGGAATTGTACAGAAAGGGAAAAGCTTATTAATTTATCCTGCATAAACAGGCGCTGACCAGAATTAACTTGTTTTCTGACCCCTAAATAAACTAAGTATTATTGTAAATTTGTTATTATTTAAATAATTAAATAAGACCATTGTTACGTACTTTGATAACTTCTGTAACTAAGAATATCTCTATTTAATTATTTAATCAAACCGTAGTCCTTTAATTAAAATTAGAAACACGGAACTACTTTTATGTTGCCTAGTAATTGTCTTGAGATTACTACACTCCCCCTTAACTATTTCTGCCACTTGGAATGGAGCGCTCACGCCGTAAGCAGCGTAAAGCGTTGTTTCGCTACGTGTATATAAAAATGTGAAAAGCTTGATTCAATGACTATTTAAATAAGTAAATTTGTGTGGTGATGACATCTCTCTATATTATAAAATAACGGACTATGTAATTTATACAGTACTACAACCAAGAAGGTGATAGTCAACTAATCTATAATCATGTGAACTGTATAACAGTGAAACAAACTTTCTATTTATGTATTCTAACTACAAGAATTACTAAGAATAACTACAGTCGCCTGAGATGAATTTACCACACCAGGAATGATTTGACATACTTCTAGAACTTCACCACCACAGTATGATAAGGTAACGACTGAACTTCAAGAAACATCAGGAGGACCGAAGAACTAATTCTGCAGCAACTTCAGGAAACACACAGGTGACATGGAGGCTTGTCTTCCATGGTTAAGAGTTACAAAATTATAACCCCCAAAAGACAATTTAAATTATCATATTAAAGACTTTAAAACTTATGTTTAAATGTAATAACATTAAAGACTTTAGAAAACTGACATTATAGGTAACATGTAGTCTAAAATCTAATAACACTAGTTATAGCAAAAAGGTAAAGTTTAAACTAAAAGTTTTGTTGTTTTAGAAGATTAATAAAAAACCATTCTTCAAATGGTTAGAGTTTCAGTATTGTACATGGCAAAGTGATCATTATTCATTTAATATATTTAATCCCGGATCCGTGGAATTAATCAATAAGATGTACATCATATTTTGAGGCCCCTTTGTAAAGTAGTTATATATATATTTAATCATATAGTAAAATATATTGTTTGAGAACTTTCAATAGAGAACTTAATCACCAAATGTAATAAAGAGATGTCATCTAAGTACCGAGTAAACTGAGTGCATAAATCAACAGTCTCCCCTTCCTAATATCCTGCTATATAAATTGTTTTATTTGTTGTGATTATTTTCAGTGCTTCACAACGAAGGCAGCCTGTATAATTGGCACATCCAATTATTACTGGTTCCCTAAGTTATAACTCTAGAGAAGAGGTTATATCACGTTTATCTCTTCATTTTGTATCCAAATTACTATTTTCATCTATTTCGAAATCCAATTTCGTGTCCGCTTTCGTTTGCGAATGTCTTTATCATTATATCTGCCCTGGTTTCCGAGGCCAATGTTGGAATTGTGAATTGTTGATTGAGACCACCGTATAGGGCAACCTATAGGGCTCCTATGCCGGCTAGATTTTTTGTATACCTTCTCTGGTCTACATCCGTCGTGTTTTGTTATAGGACCACCTCGAAAAGAGTGTGGCTCTTCACAACGCATGACGGTCTTGAGTAAGTAGAGGCTCTGGTCCAAACGACTCTATATTCCGCACATCCTGCTCCTAGATCTGAAAATATCCGAAGGTCCCATCCGTGAAGGTAAACCACTAATTGAATGGTATCTTCTATTAAGTGTTTCATATGATTTTCTTATTTTAGTTTCTTTAGTTTCTTATTTACCCGATTTGGTGCTAGTTTAGCTCAGCATATACAGGTGACCTTCTCAAATATACATTAATAAAACTATCAAGTTAAAAGTTATTACATCAATATATGTAACATATTATTACGATCGAGTAATAAAAACAGATATAATGCATTTATGTCTCTTCTTCCTGTCTTCAGTCCACCTTGAGCCTGCGTTTTTCTCTCTCTTACCCTGGACTCTTTCCACTTTTAACACTTTTGCCCGAAAAACTTCTCTTTCCATTGCTTCTTCTGCGTTTATATTATTTTTTTCTAAATCCTTTTTGACTTCTTTAATCCAACTAGATGTTGACTTCTTTCACCACAGATATTTGAAGATCTGCTTTGTTAACCTATTGTCGTCCATTAAATAGTTTCACACTAAGTTGTCGTCATTTAAGTAGTTTTAAATAGTTAAAGTTTCGAATAAATGTCCAAAAAATACTAGTCTTCTTTTTCTCACTGTTTCTGTTATATTTTCTATTCTTTGATGTATTTCATCATTACGTCTTAATTTCCAACTTCCTGAAGTTTTTCGTGGGCCTAATATGTTTCTATCAATTTGTCTTCCAATAATCTTCCAATAGTTTGTATAAATTATAATTCAATGCTAAACATTTACTTGCATATAGGCATTCTGGCTTATTCTGGGTTCACTAGTGTACTGTAATGCCTTACTTCCGCATTTTTAGATATTTACTTTTTATTGCAAATATCTTTGATTATACCATATGCCCTTTCCATGTTATGAATCCTTTCTTCTGCAGCAAATTTTTCTAAACCATTCTCTTGAATTATTTCTCCTATTTGTATTAGACAAATATCCGTTAGCAGGAATTTTCGCGCATTTTTAATGTTTGTGAGAAATTTGTTTTTTTCTGCAGAAATTAATAAGCCTGTTCTGGCTGTAGCAACATATATACTTTATTTTTAGAATAATTCATATTTGTTATATTTATATTTTTATGTGATAGATATTACGCGTTACATTATCTAGTTTAAAAAACATAACGTAAAACTATAAACATTAAATATAATAAACAGACGACAGTGTAGACATTGAATGGAGACAGTCCCGAGACCGTGGTACATTGTTAGTAGTACATTGTAGTAACGACAGGGAATATTCATAAGGTCTTGGGGCTGTTCACGGTACACGAACCCAAACAATCGAGGCGAGATTATAATCACAATAATCGATTACCTTTCACCCTGGTACGCGGTGCCACTCTGTTGCGTTTGTTTTACTCGATTAACATTTTCATTAATATGTTCATTAATATCTTACAACAAACAATGACGTCATTTAATTTAATTAATAATTATTATTACTGCTTTATATTTTACAAACAATAATATATTTTTAATTGCTTTTTACAATGTTTTGACAGATTTAAATTACTGTCATCATCAGAAGTATAATGTATAAATAAATTATTAAATACATTTAAAATCCATAAATTTAAATCAGTCAGTTAAACTCAATTGATTTCAAATTTATTTAACCATTTGTACATTTATTATACTTCTGATAATAGCAGTAATTTAAAACTGTCAAAACATTGTCATAAAGAATAAAAAAAATATTTTCGTTTTAAATGTATTAAAAAAACAAAGTATTATTTATTGTTAATTGGAATAACAAGAATAATGCGTGTGGATATAAATATTATTTAATGTTATTGTATACAAAAATGTATTGTAACACGTATTGTATATTCGTAAATTATAGTTGTGCATTGAATAGAATTGTCAACAGGATAAAGCCAGAGTAGAAAGCCTTTGGTAGATAAATAAAATTATAGCAATATTGTAGAAGAATGGCGTTTGACAGTTTATGACCTTGTGTACACAAAATCATCGGCCGTTTCGATTGCATTTTTATAAAAATAGAGGTTGAAATGAGCGACTCATTAAATTACCACTTCAATTTTGTTGGCATAAAAATATTGCCAATGTTTACTTTCAAAATCTGAATTTCAACGTTTCCATGATGACTAACTTGGAAACACATATACTCGGGATATTCGATTTGACAAAATGTATTGGAAATATTCAATTCCGCAAAATTTGGTATTTACCCGTTCGGTAAAAATGTCATACGGTTTTTAAGTTTCGAGAAAATGTCCGGGAATCATTATAAAGTTTTTAATCAGTGTGTATTTTTATATTAATTTACTGATCAGAAACATTTACCATAAGACAAGGAAAACTACAAGAGAAAAATTGAAAAGGCGTTGAAACGGATAACAAGTAGCGAAGGAAAAATAATTACATGACTAAGAAAGGAAACTTAAACGGAACACAAGATGGAGGATGGTTTCCGCCTAGATGTAATATTCAAATACATGTTAGTTTACGGAGTAAAAAAAGAAAACAGATAATAAACCACGAGACTACAGTCTACAAGCAAGAGAGGATAATAGTGAAATTAATAGTGGAGAAGGAAACAAATGAGTATGGACGAAAAGTAAAAATTCAAAGTTTCAGATCTGTTTATTGCTTCACAATAAGTACACTTCTTCTTCTTCTTCTTCTTCTTCTTCTTCTTCTTCTTCTTCTTCTTCTTCTTCTTCCTCCTTTTCTTTTTCTTCTTCTTCTTCCTTTTCTTTTTCTTCTCTATATCGCAGTGTATCGATACAATCGCGTATGAAAACATGTAGTGCGGGCACGGATACTGGGAGAGTTCCGAATAACGTTGACTCCGGCTGTCATAGTCTAAGAAATAGATACACAATTTCATTGCACAAATTGTATTATTATAACATTACACGGTGAGTGTTGTTTTGAGGTCGGCACCTTTTCCATTTCGCGTACAGTGTAGTGGAATAGTTCCATCTATTAATTTAACACTGTGATGGTGACAGGGAGTTGAAGCAATGTATCTTTGTTAAAGCTGTTTGTAGACAAGAGAGTATGCCGTTGCGTCGTGGGCTCAACATATTTGTCATTTCACCCCCCCCCCCCGACAGGAACAGTCGTGCCACAGTTTTTTGTTGCGGTCATCGTCGCATTAAATCATCCCCGCACCCCACCCCTCCACTGTACTGTACGTCTAGTTGTCTCTGTTACGATTTGACCCTACAACAAAAGTCACTACAACTGAAATTTCAGCGCCGTTTTAGTTAAACATTTGTTATAATGTTGTTAACAATTGAATGTATATACGTTTTTTGTCCGCTAGTAACAAAATTGGAGTCGTCCAGCTGACCTCTTTTTGACCCGCTAATTCAGTATGGCAGTTGCGAGTTATACTCACCCTCACTTACCCTAATTCTACCACCGACTGCTTTTGTCCCATTTTTATCTTTCCCTCTTTCTTATCTCTAACTTTTCTATTAACGTGACTGTTTTATGTTTCCATCCTTTCTCTTCTACTCCGATTCTCCTTGGACTTATTACTTTATCGCCTCTATCATGGCCATTGATAACGCTGTAAATATATATAGAGATATATATAAACGCTGTAGCATTTAGAGATTACACAATACAAGAAAAATGACAAAACCATTTAAGGTAATGTAAAGATACAAATAAATTTTCAGATATAATAGAAATCGTGTTTGTCTAATATATTATGTTACATATATATGTGTACAATTTTATAGCTACGTTATTTATAAACAATTAACAATTAAACTATTCATACTTTACATACACTTGCAATAGTTTAATGTCAGTGTATGTTGACGTCTGACTATGTACATTGTGTGTTTTATATGTGAGTGATAAAACTAGAATTGTAATGTATGACTTTAATACCTTTTTTATGTTCACTGAACATGTAGTTAGTGAATTGGAAGTCACTGTAAGTAAGTCTGTAGATGCCAGAGAGTAAATATTTGTTGTAGTGTATGGTTGTGGTTTCAACTCAAAACACCCCACTAACTAAAGGCAAGGCATAACAAACTTAAGGCAACCCACCAACAACATAATACTATTAATTCATTACCACTCTAACTTACAAAAAATTGTATCTTTCTTCCACAAACTCAGTTATAAAGATACATTTAAACACACCACACAAGACAACAAATACTTACTCTCTGGCATCTACTGGGACTTTCCCTTGGTCATACACTACCTCCACACAAATGTTTTTGCCAACCTTTCCTTACCTCCATAGTTCAGTGATTATTTGTAAATAGATTCCTCTTGTTCTGGAACGCCTCCTGCTATAGCTGTTCTTCTCTTAATCTCTGTCCTGTATCTATTTTTACAAGTAATGGTTCTCTCCAGGTAGCAACATTTTCAACCTGTTCTAAAATTGATATTAATCAATTTAATATCACGTTTTATATTCTCTTTCTTCTTCCCTATCAACATTATTTTTGTTTTCTTCCTGTTAATCTTTAATTTTAAGATTCCCTAGGGTTTCAGACAAGATTTCAGTTTAGTATAAAGATGGTAGAAATGGTTCTGTCTTAACGTCGCAAGAACCTCTTCTTTCAGAAGAGGCAAAATTCAATACGGAACTGTAATAACCCGAAACACAAAACTATAATACTAATAGTATGGTATAGTTTAAAATTTTTGTATTTAAACTCAACAAAGCTTTTGATAGAGTGATGAGATCAAAGTTACGGGACACACTACAACACCTAGTTAAGGCCATAATTGTATAGACACACCGCGATAATCATAGACGTCGGAGAAGAATCTATCCCGATTGAAACAAACCAAGTGCAAGGTTGTTGTCTGTCACCACTATTTTTTAAACTTTATCTAAATGATCTCCTTAAAAAATGGAAAGAACAATCCCCTGACGGTATAAAAACCTACCGGAATAAAAGCTTGATAACCACTCTCTTCGCGGATGGCTAAGCTATATTCGCCACTTCAGAAGACGATCTTCAGCGAGCAATATACATCTTACATAAATTAGAGAAAGAATATAACTGTAATATATCTGAATCAAAGACAAAAGTAATGGCTTTTATAGGAGATGAACCGGTTTGGACCAAAACATGCATAGACAACACATGCACAGAACATGCATAGACATTTCAACTGTCTTGGACGTGACGTTACTTATGATCAAGATATTAAGATATAAAAAATGAAGTGACAAATTTTACAAGAATGTATGGAACGATTTGGAGAACGTTGAGAAATAAATGTTGACAAGAAACCAAAATAAAATTTTTTTAAACAATGGCAAGGCCTATACTACTGTATGGTTCTGAAGCTTGGTTCATAAATAAAAAAGACGAACAGAAAGTACAAACAGGAGAAATGAAATTTCTGAGATGAGCTAAAAGGTGTAAAGACGACATCACATAAGAAATAAAGAGGTAAGAAGTGATTTAGATTTCTTTTGCATTTAACGGAAGCATTAAAGAATACAGAAGAAAATGGATTTAACACATCGATAGAATGGAAGAACGTAGAATACCGAAGATGGCAAAAGATTACAGCTCTAGAAGCAGAAGAAAATTTGGTAAACCTAAGAAAAGGTGAACTGTGGAATAGGAACGTTAGGCCGTTAAAGCCTAAAACCGTTAAGACGACGACGACGACGACTATGATGATGATGATGATGATGATGATGATGATGATGATGATGATGATGATGATGATGATGATGATGATGATCTTAAACAAGAAGGCCTTTACAAACTTTGACTGTTGTTCATATAAGCAATTGAGTCACACAAGGCATTAACGGTTCAACTCTAAATATATGACGTTTCCTCACAGGGCCCTACCCAGTTTGTATGTGGTCTGCAGTGGAAACTTATACTCGCGGGCACATAACAATTAGAGTAAATCACAATGCCAAGTTTGTCGCACAGCCCCTAACCCGTAACAAGAAAGTCAGCATTGGGGGGTTGGCAACAAGTTTATCACAGCAAGTGACTATTACAGATTGTTCTAACAGTTGACGTAAATTTATTGTTGGATTTCGTTGTCCATGACGTGTCCGTTACTTAACTAAATATAATTATTTCACTACGACTCCGAACACAAAACTTTCTATGGGTAAAAACTTAAAAGTTTCACCTTATAACCTGAACTGGTTTTCACTTTTAAAAAGCTTCTTCAGAGGTTACCGCTGGTAGCACTGTCCGTCTTGTTGTTGGCGACGAAATCGATTTTCGAAAGATCGATGTTGTAGAAAATTCTACGTAGGCCAGACAGGACGTCGCTTCAAACAAAGATACATTGAACACACAAAGGCACTCCACTCCACTACAGAATCCACCTTTGCAAACCACCTCAGTGAAGCAAACCACACATACAAAAACATCGACAATAACATGAACATTGTACACGTACACACAAAAGTCCGAAAACAAGACACTCTAGAACAATTGGAAATATACAAACACGGAAACAAATAAAAACGACATCCTAAACGAACAGACACAATTCAAATCACACGCATTATTCGAACATATCACACCCTAACAACATCGATCTTTCGAAAATCGATTCCGTCGCCCACAACAAGACGGACAGCGGTACCAGCGGCAGCCTCTGCAGAAGCTTTTTAAAAGTGAAAACCGGTCCAGGTTATAAGGTAAAACTTAAAACTTTTACGTTTTTACCCATAAAAAGTTTTTTGTGTTCCGAGTCGTAGTGAAATAATTATATTTAGCAAATTTATTTACTTCGATATTTCATCCAGTTCCACAAAATTATCTACATTGAGACTGCTCCTTTAGGTGCTAAACTTTACGAATTTTACTAAAGGTATAAGTACGAAGGAAAACAAAATTTCTTAGTAACGGTTGCTGTGAGTAATTGTGCAAACTTTTGATTTAAACTTTATTACAAAATGATTGGTTGTCTTATGATGTTGATGTTAAGTAAGATAAGTTTCAGACGATCTGTGGAGCAATCGGTAGTATTTTTAGGAACAAGGTACGTCGGTAAACAAATTAAAATTTTAGAATATTACGGCGGTCTTTGTATTATCCTATTGTTGTGAATTATGAACGACAATAAAGACACAAGAATGTAAAATACAGGCCTCGGAAACGATGTGTTTAAGAAGAGCTAAAAGAAGTTTAAAACTTGATCGTATATAAAAAGAGGATTAAGGATAGACTGAATGTGAAAAATGAATTTGTTGATTTTATTCAAACAAAAAATTACAATAGTATGGACACACAAAAAGAATGACATAGGAAAGATTGCCAAGGAGAGTTATGGAATGGACCCCACCAGGAAAAAGGAAAATGGAAGACCACCGGTCACCTGGATAGAAGAAATTCAGACTATATTTGAGGGAATGAGAAATTGAAGAAGATCTTTAGATGGACAAGCAGCAGTGGAAGCTGAGAATTCAATTACTTCTGTAATCTTTGGTTCCGGAAAATGTATAAACATTGGACAGCCGGAATAAATAATAACGAAGAATTAAAAGATTATTAACAACGGTGAAAAGAACACTTAGAAACAATGTCAGATTTTATTACTGGCCAAACAGATCTGGAAATGTCAACCTATAGGACGCAGGTGTGTGGGTAGACCCAGTAAAATATGGCTGGGGGGGGATCCTGAAGGCGCAACAGGCAGCACCTTGTCTATGCCGTGTTGTGAAGATGATGATGATGATGATGATGATGATGATGAAGGTGATGATGATGATGATGATGATGATGATGATGATGATGATGATGATGATGATGATGATGATGATGATGATGATGAAGGTGATGATGATTATTAGTTTTCCAAACAGAGCTTAAAAAATTGAATAACGGATATATCGGACTACGTTTTAATTTGTGAGGGTTAGTTAATATATTTAGTTTACTAAGGCTTTGTAAAATATATAAGAACACTTGGTAAGTTTCACAGATTTTATTTAACTCTAACAGCTGTTTCGGCTACCTAAGCCATTGTCAAAGAGGCTAATTTAGTTTATGTTTTAATACATTTTGGGCTACAGTTCGCTTAACACTAGAAGTTGCCCTGAGTTTGTAGTGACCGAGATTTGATTAATGATGATTTGTGAAATCATCACAGCTTTGTGAAATTTATCACCGACTGTATACAAATTTAAAAGCTTTATACTGGCGTTACGATAAAAATGTATTGTATTGTCAGGACCATACATGGTTATATACAGGAATTACAGTAATAATAATATCGGATATATCAAGTGTAAAAAAAGTGTTTGTGAGATTGCCATGTATAGTCAATTTTATATAAAGGATAAATGTTTTTTATTGTTTCTTTCTATCCATTCATTTACTGTACCGTCTTCTTGGGACAAGAATTCTTTTAGTAATTTTCTTTTCTCTTTTTTAATTTTTCCCCCGTTTATTTGTTCTTACTGGGAGCTGAACATTATGTTGGGTACAGGCATTTTGATTTTACAACTGTTTTATAATGATAGCGTTTCAGTTTTAACGATTCTGACATTTTTATTGTAAGGATCTTTTCGTTAACTGATCACCTAATTGCGTTTCTCAAGATATTCCTCTGCTGGCTTCTTTAAAATTACTGTTTGATGATGATTATTATTATTATTATTATTATTATTATTATTATTATTATTATCATTATTATTATTATTATTATTATTATTGCTTTTATCGTCATCATCGTCGTCTTTCGCGTTATCATTATCATCATTGTCACAATCGCCACCACCATCATTATCATAGTTATCATTATATCATTTTTATCGTATGAGCAACTGTGGACTACGTTTGGATCAACTGGTTTCTCCCTTCTTCTCCTCTCTTTTCCTCCTCTCCCATATCTCCTTCATTCTTGATCTTGATCAGATGGTACTTTTCGTCTTCTTGGTTACTCTCGAAAACCTTAGGCATTTTTTTATGTTCATTATATCAGCATCATCATTATTATTATTATTATTATTATTATTATTATTATTATTTAAATCATTATGATCATTATTATTATTATTTGTATAATTATTAAGATTATGACGATTGTTATTGTTATTATTGTTATTATTATTATTATTATTATTATTATTGTTATTATTATTATTATTATTATTATTATTATTATTATTATTATTATTATTATTATTATTAGATTTTTTAAAGAGGCGGAAAAATGCTTTATGCACCGTCAGGAGAGGCTTGTGCTTCCTCTGATGTATGGGACTCTCACCCACTAAAAAACCCACCTCTAATTCAGGCATTCATATCCATCCTGGAACCACTTAGCGTATTACTCCAGGATGAAGCCTATTGCGCCCTTTTCGGGGTCCTTCTAGTTGGTCCTCATCTTCTACTGCCCGTTGGGTGCAAGTTGGGACTGTCTTTTTTTCTGGTAGGACCCTCTAAATGTCGGGCGTGAACTCCCCAAGCTCCATTTCCAGAACCA
Organism: Magicicada septendecula; assembly: GCA_034769895.1. Lineage (NCBI taxonomy): Eukaryota > Metazoa > Arthropoda > Insecta > Hemiptera > Cicadidae > Magicicada > Magicicada septendecula. The sequence goes on along the minus strand of CM068368.1, from coordinate 883,078,014 downwards.
TCCTCTGTCTTGCAAATCTGCAGCACTTGAAAAACGTGTGCCAGGCATCTTCTTGGGGAGAGTCTCCGTATTGGCATTGCTGGGCTCTGCGCCTTTTCCATTTTCTGGAGGTAGGCATTAAAATTGTCGTGGCCACAGAGCAGCAACTGGGTCAGATGTTAGTTGACCTCACCGTGTTGGCGGCCGATCCATTCCTTCAACTTTGGTATGAGCCTTGCGGTCCATCTTCCTCTATCCTCTCTATCCTAACGATCTTGCCAGTGCCGGAAAGTGAGTGCCCTGGCTTCATGTTTTGCGGCATCCCTTCCAATTTCCTCTCTTTTTTCGAATAAATGTTTCCGTTCTAGAGCCAACAGGTCTATGGGAATCACTCCCGCTATCACCAGGACTACTGGCTCCGGCACTGTCCGGTAAGAGGATGCTACTCTGAGGGCTCCTCTTCTCTGCACCGATGATACGTTTTCTGTACTTCTCCATCATTAGTGCAATCCGTTTATGCATCACAGATTTCGCAACCGGACTGAAGGATGGCTTCTGTGACCGCCATCAACAATCGCCTCTTGCTTGTAATGGGACCTCCTACGTGCAAGTCCATCTTCCTCTATCCTCTCTATCACAATGATCTTGCATAATTATTAGGATTATTATAGTCACAAAATAAAATTGTAGTATCCCATACCTATCAATACTTACTGTGTATCTCCCAATGATTGTTTACGTTACCAGTACACTGACACCGATCGTAACAGACATTTTTTTTTCTAAAAATTAACACAAATTACTTAAAATTGTATGTAGTTAATGACCGAACCTTGTAATACTTATCATCGTTCATTAATTGACGCTCACTACTAAATCACTACTGACAGCATGCGGCGCACTTTGTACGTTGTAATGTACACCTTGTTCCCTCAGTTTACAAACAAACCATACAAATTGACTGACGGCTTGATAAATGGTGCACAAAAATCAATTCGTCTAAGTCAGTACACTTACCTTCACCACAAGTAAGGCTAACTGCCCCCCAGTAACAATTAACGGTCAACCAATACCCCAAGCTGAAAGTGCTAAGTACCTTGGGATGCATCTGGACAGGAGACTAAAGTGGAAAAAACATATAACTTCTAAAAAGATTGAACTTAATCACAAGAAATATCTACTGGCTGATTGGCAGAAAATCACGATTAAGTCTCATCAACAAACTGTTAATTTACAAAGCAGTTCTTAAACCGGTATGGACTTATGGTATTCAACTTTGGGGTACTGCTAGTATGAGCAATACCAAGATTATCCAGCGCTTTCAGTCCAAAACTCTAAGATCCAATAGTCGACGCTCCATGGTTTGTCTCCAACAACTCTATACACCGCGACCTCAAAGTTCTAACCGTGAGAGAAGAAATCATGCGCCTCTGCAGGACTCACATCTCTAAATTAGAAAAGCATCCAAACCACATGGCAATTAATTTGTTAGATAATAGTAAAGATATTTATGGACTAAAAGGGCACAAACTGTTAGACTTACCAATCAGGTTTAACTAATAATTTATTCTCTCTATTATCTGTACTGTAATGTCTGTGAATCTGTTCAGTAATAATCGGATCTGTGTGTTTTCAATTCGTGTCAACATTAAGTGTTAATGTCAACCATTATATGTGCTTTATGGGCCCAGTGTGTAACATTTGAACTTATTGTATCGTGCCAGCAGCAAGTGGAAGTGATTTTTGTTCATTTGTTTACATGTTTTTGGCACTTAATCTTGGTAATTTGTGTATCTCTTTAATCTGTTAACAAAAACAAGAAGAGTTGTCAATGGTCAGCTCTTCATAATCCTGTATGTGTGTTGTCAGACAAATTGTTTAATGTTCGCTTAGTCGAACAGATCACAAATCTGCAATAAATTGAAAAAATTTTGACTGACACACTAGATTACAATGTACGCAAGTAATGTAATGATTTTATACATTTTCTTAGGAGCTCAACAGCTCATCAGAAGACATGTAAACGCCAATCTGCAGGGAGATACTGTTTGCAGATTATTGGTGCTGAATATGGAACACGCCATTCTCACGGAGGACGTTGGGTTAAATTAAACAGCGCCATGGGAATAAGACTTCTCATCGAGTTTCCAATTAACGGTTACCGGGTTAATTTGTTTGTGTGCGTTTAAAAATAAATTACCTTCTTGGCCTTGACATTTAAGTTTGATGATAGGGTTTCTTACAATCGTTTAATTACAGTATCACATTATGCTTGTTAAGAATTTGTGCCCTTGAAGAATCACACGATTTAAAGTAACAGTTGAAATTGGATTTCTCAGGCACGTGGCAGGGTATACACATGATCATAGAAGAAACACAGATATACGGCATCTAAACACACACAAAGATATACGTTATTTTGAACATGTAAGCGCATAAAAAAAAAAAAACAGAAATATATAAATCTAATTTAGCTACACATGCAATAAACGCTGGACATGAATTCCCAGACATAACTAACATGACACTAATAAAAACACATACCACACAAAGGAACCATAATAAACATTTGGGAAAATTTACAAATATACAAACACAAATCACAAAACAAACTAATATCTGAACAAATACAAATTAATACAAAACATGACATAAATTTTAAAGCACTCAACATCAAAAATACACAAAATACTAATATATACACCACAATCACATACAATAATAGCATTTTTAAAAATCAACAGGAAGCCAAAACAACAACCAACCAACACACAAGTACTCCACAAGATTCAAAATTAAGAAGGCTGAGGATGGGAATACAAAGTGTCCCGAAACATGTTCCAAATAAAGATAAAACATCTTGAGGTAAAGTTATTATAAATATTAAATGTATTATATACTACAAGAAACAGACTGTAGCAAAAAGTGTTTGAATAAATATAATTAATTGTAAGTTGAATTGTTCATGATATCCGGGCTGTTTGGCCGTGGTCCAAACAGCCCGGATATCATGAACAATTCATCTGACACCGGCCGTGAAAGCCTGAGGAATAATTTATAATTGTAAGTTATTTCCATTGGGAAACAGATTTTTATCAGGGTAGTACGATTATTGTTTACACAATTAAAAAAAAATATTATTCAATAAACTAGGTACTTTAATCTGAAGACAAAAGGATTGCAGCAGCCACTTGAGAAAGTTTTTCTTTCGTTATAGTTTCGTGATGTATGCGGGTGACGATTCTGACCGACTACAGCACAAGAACAAAGTCGGTACTGGCTCTTGTCTGTATAATTAATTCTAACTGATAGCTTTGTACACCGCAAAGCGACAGCATGCTTGCTTCTTCCATATTTAACTGGAATAACTTAAGGACTGTTTAAAGTGCGTTAATAATTAACTGTTTCCCTTTTGGAAAGGAGTTCTTATTGTTTCAGCAATGACGTTATATGCATTTGTTACGACATGAAAAATTAAACGATATTGTCAGTGCTCTTGCTGAAGACAATTTCATTGTGTACATTTGCAAACACAATTCTTTGAGTTTAAATTCGTTTCTCTTTTTTTAATGGTTTGTAGAAAACTATTATGTTTACATAAATTATTACCTTTCTTTGTGTATTCATTTGACTTTTTTTACAAAAAAGGTTTTATGTAATAAAAACACACATTTTTTTATTTTAATCATAATTATGTTAAGTAGTTAATATAACTGTCACAGGACAGGAATCTAGAGAAGGAGAGCGCGTCCAAATTGACATCTACGGCTTCGAAAAAGTCAACAACTTTGTTTACTTAGGATGCCAAGTTAACTCCGGTGGGGAAACAACAGAAGAAATAAAGCGAAGGATCGCCTCAACTTAGGTGCTTCTTTTGTCACAGACCACCGTTCCAGAGCAGAACAATTGCCAGGAGCATCAAGCTGCTTCTGTATAACACACTGATCCGCCCAATTCTCATCTACGGTTTTGAGACCTGGACCATTTCTAGAAACTCTGAGTCAAGCCTGCTGGTTCATGAAAGGAAAATCCTCCGCAGCATTTTTGGTCCAATATGTGTGGGAGGTGAATGGAGGAAAAGGACCAACCAAGAACTGAACACTCTTCTGAATGATCCAGATATTGTGAAAATTATAAAACTTGGTAGACTCAGGTGAGCTGGACATATGATCAGAATGGGGGAGAATGAAATGCCCAGAACGGCACTCACAGAATAGATCTACCTGGTACCAGGAGAGTTGGTAGACCCAAACTACGTTGGGAAGACGGTGTGAACTACGATGCGCGTCATATCCTTGGGACACAGAACGGGAGAGCACCTGAATTTGACCGGGACAACTGGCGGAGGCTGTTAAAGGAGCCCTTGACTCAGTAGTGGGTTGTTGCGCCGCTGAAGAAGAAGAAGAAGAAGAAGAAGAAGAAGAAGAAGAAGAAGAAGAAGAAGAAGAAGAAGAAGAAGAAGAAGAAGAAGAAGAAGAAGAAGAAGAAGAAGAAGAAGAAGAAGAAGAAGAAGAAGAAGAAGAAGAAGAAGAAGAAGAAGAAGAAGAAGAAGAAGAAGAAGAAGTTAATACAATACAACTGTGGCTGCCTTTGGTTAGATGACGGCCGGAAACATCGGTTGAGTCAGACCAAATCAAATCACTTTATAAATTTTACCACTGACAGATAACGTCACTCTAATTGTTCTGTAGCGTATGTTCTATAATTTCAACAAATTGATAAATTGTCAGAATGGTAGACCTACTAATGGGCTACATTGTCAGTGTCAATACCTTTTTGATTATTCACCTTTGTTGTTTTGCAAGTGTGCCAACGCATTTAAATGGTAAACAAGTAATAGACCTACTGCAGCATAGTACCATCAGTTACCCAACAATATGACCACACGGGAAGCACAATACTCATTTTGTGTAAATAAACTCTGCGAGGTTGTCGATAGTATGTAATCCTTCTGTCCTCATTTATTTTGTCACACACTTTGTCTTCAGTTCCTCGTATTTCAGTATTTCCATATAGTTTAAGGGATATAGTTACAAGACGTTTTTTCCGGCCGCGCACGCGCGTGGAGTTTGGAAAGCTAACAGCGGTCACACTTGCGTTTTTTTCTCGTACGTGCACAGACGGAAGTGTAGTCACACAGGCGGTTTATAATCGGACGGCAGCGTTGGGACGTCTCGGACGCACATCCCTACACTATAAAGGTTAAAACACGACTGCACAGAAACTTCCTTGTTTGGATTAAAGAACACATTGGATATCAGTAATAAAAAAATCTTTAATTTCGAAAATTTTTACATTACATATTTTTGTATAAAGATGTCAACAACACCATGGAGACCATAAAGATGTCAACAACACGATGGAGGCCAAAATAATTACTATAGTAACAAGTAAATAAACAAATGCTATTTTAGCGGCATCTCTGAACAGTCCGTGTGACCACCCGCGTGCGTGTTAAAAACGCAACAGGTTGCGTTTCGATTCGTGAGACCTTGGAAACACAGCAGAGTTGACAACCCGTGTGCGTTCTTTCTACGTTCGTGTGACCAATTTGATTTGCACATGTGTATTAAATTCAATGCATTTCCCAACCGCACGTGCACCAAACGCTCGTGTAACCGTACCATACCTCAGCAAAAAACCGTAGTAAGAAGTTTGTTATTTTCTAGTACATATATAGTACCACTGTTCATACATTCAGAAATATTTACGTTTATAGAAACATATTGTATACATTTAAATATATGTTTATTATAAACCTATCAGACTCTCTACGTAACCAGTTAATTTAAATTTTGTTTATTTTTAGGGAAACAATATTTTAATAATAACAATGCGCTTTCGGAAAATTCCTGTTAATTTAACTTTAGGTTATAATATATTTTTTAAATAATTTTTAACGATGGAAATTTTAGCATGGTCTTTGAAGCTAAATATCCAGTAAAGACTAAGATAGTTATAAACAACAGCACTTTAGAATAAGTAAGCTGTTTTAAATATCTCGGCTGTGCAGTAAGCTATGAATCTGTATATGACATAAGGGAAGAGATAAATAAATTTAGGAATACTTGTAGTACGATTCATAGAAATCTTAAAAACAAAACACGGCACAGCACAAGGATTAAATTTTATAAGACAATTGCAATACCCACGTTGATTTTATGCACGTGAGGCGTGGGTCATGACAATAAAGGAAAGCGACAAGATTCAGAGTGCTAAAATGCAGTTGCTTGAAAATACTTTAATTATATATTGCAATATAGAATAAGAATTGAAGATATCGGAGCAGAACTGGAAGTAAAGAACATAAATGAAATTATTTCAATTTACAGAAGAAAATGGTGGGATCATCTGCAAAGGATGACAGATGATCGATTGCCGAAAGCGGCACTGAACTACAAAGCCATTGGTGGAAGAGACGTGGGTCGTCGGAGGATGAGATGGGTGTCGGAACAGGTTTATATAACCTAATCCTAGAAGAGAAGAAGAAGGTTTAACGAGGATCGGTTAATAAGTATAACACAAATTTTACATTAATTGTGTTGACGTTTTGACAATATTTATTGTCATCATAAGGACAATAATTATTGTTGTGATGTTACAGCGCCAGAAACACAACATTGTCTGATGATGAGGTACGAAGAGAGTGGGTGAGAGATTAAAACTATTAAGAGAAAGTAAAACAATGTGGTTGGTCACCTTATACTTCATTTAAACTGGTTCCCCACCTTGATTGATTGCATAATTGAGGGGCGTAGTGGGAAATGAAGGCCCAGGCAGGGGTATGTATAAAAGGAGAGAAAGAGGTACATAGTTACTAAGAGTCAGTCTTCGTAAGTTAAGAAATTTAAAGGCTACTGACCTCTGGGATAAGGAGAACAAGAACAAGGACAAGAAGAAGAAAAAGAAGAAGAAGAAGAAGAAGAAGAAGAAGAAGAAGAAGAAGAAGAAGAAGAAGAAGAAGAAGAAGAAGAAGAAGAAGAAGAAGAAGAAGAAGAATGACGAGTTTAAAAGAATACGGATATGACACTCATTATATTCTACACGATTCCAGTATCTTCTTTTATGTTCATATATGCTCATATTTTTCCTGTATTTATATTTTTTTATATTTTATAATAATAAAACTTTTACAAGAATTTTTCAAACATTATTTTGTAAATTTACATATGTTTTGATAGTAATCCAACTATCATTATCAGATATAAATTATATGATCCGATTTATATGACATAAATAAATGATATCTTCTTTTAACAATCCTTTTAAAGAGATTATTGAAATATATTGAAGTTTGTTAATATTTTATATTTAAAGGTTAAACAGCTTATTGAGCCAGGATAATGTGTAAACACTTTAATATGAAGAGAATCCCTTGAATTTCTCTTACCAGATATAATTACGTACCTGCTTTTGTGTGAGAGTGCGCGCGCAGCTGATCTAAACTTTCATTAAACTGATAAGTAGTTTGGTCAACGCAACCCTTGTCTACGTCACAGGCACACGACCTCTAGCGGTTGTTGTTTGTACTAAACACGAGTTACATGTACCCAGTATTTCCTTCAGTCCCCTAATTGTAAAGCCTAAGACAATATTTCAGTTTTATTTTTAGACTAAAAACCAAAAATTATTTAATTCTATCCATTGAGGCACCTAGAATAAAGGTATATTTGTCTTTAATTATTGTTTAAGAAGTTGTTTCATGGAGTCAATAAAAATTAGATTTTTTAGCAAATGGGATCACATTAATTTTTATCTCACGGTATAACGAGGGATTAGAGGTAAAACTATCCAAATTCAATATTTAGTGATGTTTCAAGATTTTTCAAAAACGACATTTTTATGAGTTTCTCTTTTTCTTTTTACTTTTTAACAGCTACTATGTAATCAATAAAAAACTCTTTTACTAATGAAAATATCGGTATGGAAAACCATACATCGTTTCCATGTTCTAATTAATTATAACATTATTTTTAATATGCAGGACTACACTCGGAACAAAACCAAATATATCAGCATGCTTTTGGTAAAAACGCTGAAAAAGATAATCAAAACACGAATTGTACCTAGTTGTTTATACTTTAAAAATAAAGAATTAATTTGATTAAATTATCTTACAATTAAACAAAGCGAAAGAAAGCGAATACCGGCCAGCATTTGTTATCTGTAAATTTTTGAGGTGACAGCATGAAACGACATCAATTGTAAATTTTTTTAATGAAATTTTGAAGTTTTTGGTCGAATAAATTTATAACATATAAATGCACACATATAATCCTCATTCATCAACTACCCTTTTTATTTATAGATATTTCACCTACCTTTCTACAGCGGATTAATGTGATCTTCTTTTCAGGATACTTTATTTACCAAAATTATGTACTTTTCTCTTGTTAAAACGTAAAACGTTTGCAGGTAAATTCATATGAGTGGAATTTAGAAGTTTTACCGCTAACCCTTGATATTTTCAATCAAAGAAACATGGGATATGCACATGCGCATGCGTGCTTGTGTGTCACCTTAACAGCAAGGAGACGCACAGCCGATATAGGTACGTAAATGAAATTGGAGAGCAATTCAACGACGTAACTCTGTTAGCTGCGAGTAATGACAGACCTGCGGGCGCTCGCCATAAATGGATGAGACAATTGAGTGGCTCTAAGTCTCTACCTACTCGCTGTACGTTAATTGTATTGCCCAGTAAGACGTATACTGTAGGCGTAAAATCCAGTATTGTACGCATTTGTACAATACACAGTACATACACACAGTACACAGTACATATACTGTGTAGGTTCGCAAGCAGGGAAAAAGATTAAAAAATGTTTCGTTTAAGGGGACTCGTAACCGGCTACGCTTACCATGTTAAATTCATCAAATTTGACACCCATTGTCTCAGAACCTGTTACAGATAATAGTCTGCAATGTTATCACGCGGATAAGCACAGTAATCACTACAAACGCTACTGTACAAATATAAAGATATCTCAATTTCTTGATTTTTTATAGTTTTTATTTTATATTACGTTCTAAAAATTTGCATAGAAGAAGCATACTTAATATTTTTTTACGTTTTTATTTTTCAGTAAAACTGTAAAATTCTAGTAGCGTAGTTATATCTTTATTAGGCTGTGCCACGAAAGATTTCAACTAGATAGTTTAATTAAATCTATTATTTAAAATATACCTTATTTGATCCGTCTAGCGATCTTGTAGTTTATTATTCCACTACATGCTTCGGGAATTAAATTCCCATCTTCAGGTAAAACTTTTTCTTCCTAGTATATAGGAGTCGTTGGTGAAATATTAAAAACACATACACACACGAACGAATAAAACAAACACAACTGTTATAAATAACATAATTAAAACACACACAGCTAACGAAGACAGTGCGCACTGCCCGACAGTCACATATCATCTGGGCTGATTGCAAAGTCCACCGTTTATCTTTAATATGGTGTCATACAACGTATTCGATTTAAATGAAAGCTGACCGTTGAGCAAACTTTCTTTATGGATTTTGGATGCTTTATAAATTTCGAAATCTTCCAACGCATCCTTCGTACGACCTTTGTTAGTGACGTGCATGGGTACCATATTCTCCGCGAACCCAATGTAATTGTGGTTTTCGTTTATTAAATGTAATGCAAATTTAGACTTGGCTGATGTGATGGCCTTTTTTGGTAAATGTTCTTTATATCTGCCAATTAATCTCCTCACCGTTTGGCCGATGTAAAATTTGTCACAATCATCACATTGCAATTTATATATGCCTGAGCAATTTTCTATTACTTTAGGAGACCTTAACCTAAATATATTTTTTAAATTATTGACAGTTCTGAATGAAACTTTGATATTTAATTTCTTGAACTCATTTTTTATTACATTAGATAGTTTACTTGGTTTCTAAAATGACGGGTCATTTATCTAAAAAATTAGATTTTCTGAAAAACGCGTTAAAAGTTTTTTGCGTCCTTGTGAATTATGATTTGTTTTGCTGAAGATGACCTCCGAAGGTGCAGCCGAAACCTTTACGAGCGAAAACATAAGCAACCGACAACGGCCCAACGGCTCGGATTATATGAATTTTAACAAAGTCATATACGTATATTATACAGAGGTATGTACAATATTAATTAACAAAGACATATACGTATTTTACACAGAGGTATGTACAATATTAATTAACAAAGTCGTATACGTATTTCATACAGAGGTATGTACAATATTAATTAACAAAGTCATATACGCATTTTATACAGAGGTATGTACAATATTAATTAACAAAGACATATACGTATTTTACACAGAGGTATGTACAATATTAATTAACAAAGTCGTATACGTATTTCATACAGAGGTATGTACAATATTAATTAACAAAGTCACATACGTATTTTATACAGAGGTATGTACAATATTAATTAACAAAGTCATATACGCATTTTATACAGAGGTATGTACAATATTAATTAACAAAGTCACATATGTATTTTATACAGAGGTATGTACAATATTAATTAACAAAGTCACATACGTATTTTATACAGAGGTATGTACAATATTAATTAACAAAGTCACATATGTATTTTATGCAGAGGTATGTACAATATTAATTAACAAAGTCGTATACGTATTTTATACAGAGGTATGTACAATATTCATTAACAAAGTCATATACGTATTTTATACAGAGGTATGTACAATATTCATTAACAAAGTCGTATACGTATTTTATACAGAGGTATGTACAATATTAATTAACAAAGTCATATACGTATTTTATACAGAGGTATGTACAATATTAATTAACAAAGTCATATACGTATTTTACACAGAGGTATGTACAATATTAATTAACAAAGTCATATATGTATTTTATACAGAGATATGTACAATATTAATTAACAAAGTCATATACGTATTTTGTACAGAGGTATGTACAATATTAATTAACAAAGTTGAAGAAATAATGTCCTGTTTGTTTAGCTGAAAATTCTTGTAACAAATTACTCAGCTGCGTTGAAGTAAAACAATTGAAACGGTAACCAGGTCAAGCTGTTGTAAAGCTTAAGTAAACAAACGATACAAAGGGCACTGGGGGCGACTTCTTTTGTAATACAGCAGCGCTCTCTGTTTGTGTTTGTGCTTTGTTTGTTTTAAATTATAAATAGCTGCGTACAACGTCCGAACTCTGTATCTTTGCAACTAAACATTTTCAGGTAAGAAAACGTGTTACAGTTGTTTTCCTCAACTCAGTGTGTAAGACGATGAAAAAATTTTGAACAATGTAACTGTCGAGAGTCTCAATTTCGCGTCCATACACGTGGTCTACTAAAATTTATTGATCAGCTGACCTCTAAAGAGTTATAAGAATAGAATACGTACAAGAAAAACTAAAAGGAATCTTCCATCAGCAAGAACAGTCAGCGTAAATTGTCATGGCAACAATTGGTTTTATCCACATGCGATAGTCTTGGACTCAACACCCCTATACTTCTTAAGTTCTTATAATCCAATCGCCAACTTGTAGGGAAAATAAAGGGTAAACAAAAAATGAGAAGTAAAACATAAGGTGCGTCGTGGGACAGACGCCAGAAGTGTGAACTTAAGTGTAGAGTGTCACGTGTACTGATTTAAATCGTAAAAGGTTGATCGTAAGTATTTGGAAAGAGAAATTTTGTTACAAAAAATTAACTTTCAAGTTAGATTGATTGGATTCTTGGATTTCTTGGAAAGACTGCAAAGACGAACTAAACACGATAAAATATCTAGCAGAATCCAACGGATGCGACAGAACAATAGTCAATAAACTCCTGCACAAAACACAAAACAAACAACAGACAAAAACAGAAAATAAACAAGTTCATAACACTAACATACATCAATAACCACACTGAAAAAATAGCCCACAAATCCAGAAAAGCAGGATACAGAATCGCAGAACAGAACAGAACACATACTATCAAACACACACACACAAAGCACAAAACAAATTCGATCTACCTGGTGTTTACAAACTAAATTGCTCAGACTGCAATAAATTCTACATAGGCCAGACAGGACGTAGCTTCAAACAAAGATACATTGAACACACAAAGGCACTACACTCCACTACAGAGTCCACCTTTGTAAACCACCTCATTGAAGCAAATCACACATACAAAAAGGTCGACAATAACATGGACATTCTACACGTATACGCAAAAGGCCGAAAACTAGACACTCTAGAACAATTGGAAATATACAAACACACGAAAACACATAAAAACGACATCCTAAACGAACAGACACAATTCAAATCATACGCATTATTCGAACATATCACATCCCACACACACAAAATCGATCTTTAAAAACTCGATACCGTCGCCAACAACAAGACAGACAGTGCTACCAGCGGCAGCCTCTGGAGAAGCTTTTTAAAAGCGAAAACGGTTCAGGTTATAAGGTAAAACTTTTACGTGTTTACCCATAAAAAACTTTGTGTTCCGAGTCGGTACTAAAATATTTATATTTAGATTGATTGGATAATTGAGTGGGACGAGGCCATACTAGTGTTTATATGTACTTGATGACAGGAAATAAATATTTACAGTAAAGATAATTAGAATCATATCACACGTTATATTGTTTCCAGTAAACACACATATATAAACAATACGTAACAAATAATTTTCTCCAATGTAACAATATTATTTAAGCAATATTTAGTTGAAAAGTAGAACGTGATATGGCAGTATAATAATTCAGTTATTTACAAATTACAAAATAACTAATTAATAAGTTAGTAGCTAATTAATCAATAAAGCTTTGCATGTTCTCTTGCCCTTGCGTTGAGAAATTGACCATAAAAACGGCTAATCCTTTGCTGGTTAACGGTCCAGGATGCTGGATGCAAGCAGTAGCCAAATACTTAAAGATTCTTTTCCTGATAATGATGCTGAAGATGAATTAAACCTAACATTGTAATCGGTATTGTTTGGGGGACAAAAGCAACAAAAGTAAATGACCTTACTTAAGCGATAAGGACCATAGCTTAACAATTACTTATAACGTGGTAGACGTATGTAAGTAGTTAGGGCAACAGTGTATATAAAGTAAGAGATAAATTTGTCAGGTTCCAGTGGGCGGACAAACTACACGGCTATAAATTACGTGCTACTGAGCACAAGACAATTAAGTTGTTTTCTACGACTCTTGTAACGTTAGGCTCACTTGTTGAGCGCGCAACTGCGGACGCTTTTAGTTTCCGTTACAATTCAACGTTCTGTTATTATATTTAGAAATACTAACTAATAACTGATGAATTTTTCGGTACCCGGACATTTACACGAATCCACTTTCTCGAATGGACATTTTCCCGAATGACGAGATACCCGAAAACATACGTTACATTTGCATTGTCTTTACGTTATATCCTTTCCCGTTTGATGTTTGATACATCTTGTACGTTAAAAACCATTCTTTATTGTAATAAATTTTATTTATAGTAATAACAGTTTTATTTATTTTAAGATATTATATGGGACTCCTGGAGGAAACTCAACCAGTTATTTACAAAGGAATAATAATAACAAAAATATATTATTACGACGGACAACAGATTGTTGTGACGCACAGTGGAAACAAAAAAACTAACACCATTGAAGTCACTAATTTCAGATTTTAATTAGATACAAACTACAGTTAGAAATCATCCAAGAGATTCTTATACAATAATAATTCAAATTAAATTTGTCCAACGCACAACAATAAATGTCACCTTATTGCAGTTCCATCTTATCACAGTAGAATATAGCCGACAAAACCGTTATCTAGCAGAATAATTTAACTTATTCCTAAACGTAAATACAGTTTCTAACCAAGGTATAAAAGTTACTTCTGATAAGACAGGACTGTACTTTAAGTCACCTCCAACACTGTGGTAATCACTCAGAAGTCACAGTTACGGTAAATTTAATAAATGTTCTTAACAAATTTTACGTTAAGCAAGAGTTAATTCAATCTGCACAGCCTTGACGTGCTTAATTACATTAAACTCTGTTAAAATTATTTCCCATGACACGGCCTTGATGATAACATAAGACGTGCGACGTCAAGTAGAGAAGAAGAAGAAAACTTTCGTGGAGAACAATCGCTGCCACGGCATTGTCACTGTTTATATACTTTCAATCTGTTTATAAGTAATGTAAAGCAAAGGCATTATATGTTGCGTGTCTGTATGTATGTGGAAGGAAGGCGCGCGTCCCCTGTAAAGCGTTAGAAAAGCATGTTTTTTATACTTATTTCAACATGGAAAAGTTTTTTTTTCATGGTCAAAACGTACTACGACGCTGTCTGATGCCCAACCTCCATTGTTGTCTGTCGTTGCAGTTTTCATCGTTTAATCCTCTATCGCTCATTGTTCTTTTAATGCCCTCTATCCCCATGTCTTCTTGGGTCTTCCTTTCTTTCTGTAGTCTCTAGGTATCCATCTCATTGTTTTCTTTGATAGCCGGTCGTGTCCATTCTTTATACCTGTCCGTACGATGGCAGCTCGTCTCAAAGCATCCATTTCTGTAGCTTCTAACTTTTATTTTACCTGTTATTTTATTCCCCTTGTTTTGGATCCGTACATCAACGTGCTTCTAAACATTCTATTGTATATTCTTTTCTTCCTTTCTTTACCAATTGCTGTGCTCAATAGAATCCCATTCAAGGATGTAATTATTTGTTTTGCTTTGTTTACTCTTGATTTTAGTTCACCATCATCTGTTCCTTCTTCATTAAAGTTTATTCCTAAGTATTTGTAGCTGTTGCATCTTTTTATACGTTCGTTGCTTTCTAAGATTAAATCTGTTGTTTCTTCTCCGACACACAGATACTGCGTTCTTTCTACGTTCATCAGTAATCCCCAATTTTTATGCTCTTACAGCAGTTTGCGTGTCATATATTCGCCAGGTCTTCTTTTTCATTCCCATATATCACTTGACCGTCTACAAACTGCAGGGTGTACAAACATGTGTTATCGTTAATTTCAATACCCATCCTAAAGAAGAGTTTTCGTGTAAAATATCAAGATTAAGACATTCAAATTATATAAAGTGTGGCATTATCGACTGAATTCGTATTATACTGCTCCAGCAAATCGACATTTATTCCTCCTTTTAAATGAACGATAACCAACTTTTTTTATTACAATTCAATTAGTGATAACAGCAGGGCGCCAGAGAACAATAGCTATAATACAGAAATAAATCAATATTTGAATTGTCAGCTAAGGTGAACGTAACCGTTGCGTCACTTTTAATCAGTCGCCTGTCACCAATCATTAATCAAACATTACAGTCAGTCTCCCGCAATAATGCAATCGTTTGTTAACTTTCCATTATCGACAGGATTTATTGTTTGATTTGAATTAGATTCTGCGATTTAGAAACCCAGATAATATTACTAAAATTCAAATAACAAATTCCAATACTTAAGCATTTAATTCAAATAACAAATTCTAATTAATATTTGTTGGTTTTTTACATCCGGCTGTGAAGTAAATGTGAGATAAAATCTAGCGCAGATGCTGAAATAGATCAAAGTGAATGGATCCGGAATGGAGTCGTGATTTCGAGTCCCTTACCGCGACATTGAACAATGTGGACGACAAACTGATTCGCTGTCCCAATGATTCGCTGTACCTGCATTCATGTTCGGTATTTCGATTATGCGATTAATGGCATCGATATGTAGTTAATATCGCATATAATGTTAGTTAAATAAGAAAAATCATGAAAATTTAATATTTGTCTCTTATAAAAGAGTTTGTTGACGTTTGAAATCCTGTTTCACTGTCATATTTTTTACGAAATGTTTCTGATGTGTGCTGTGATGCCGAAAGTTGGCGTTGTAAGGTTAATATGCAAACTAAAATTACACATAGAAACCAGTATGCCTTTAAAATAATACTCGCTTTTTGTGAAATGCACAGTAAATAAAACCAACTCCAAGTAGGGGAGGCCACCGTTTCCTTTTACTATACACGTCTCCCTTTTTGTGACGGAGCTCGATCTCCAACAGTACTCGTTTTTTGAATAATATCTGGTTTTTGTTCACATCACAGAAAAGCAACTAACGCGAAGTAAGGCAGAATGCTATACATATCTCCAATGTTTGTGTGTTTCGCTCAAAATTTGCTTTCAGTGAAGTTATCGAGATTTTCCTGGATAACATAAAATAATTTTGTCCACCTTTTTCGGGCACTTTTCGTGTTTTATTTTTCAGGTACGTGTGAATCGTTCCACAGATGCGTCTAATTTTGTTAGCTTACTATCCCAATCAATATCAGTTCCATATGAGGTATTACAATCCTGGTAATTAAAATGACTAAACTAATCCAAAATCTGATTATTCACGACTGTCTTAGTTCCTATACGTTGCCTGCCCTGAAATGCCATCGTTTTAGATTTTGTAGCATAGATCTGTAACCCATGGTGTTAAGTAACATTACGAGAGACAAAATACCAACTAAACTGTCTCGGTAATACAGGTTAAAGTAATCGTCGATAGAAAGCTGCTTACGTTTGTTGCCAAACAGTAAGCACACTTGATGGCAGTTGCTGGATAATCTACAGTGTAATTGCTTTAAGACTAAAATAGACAACTTGCCCCATCCCCTATTCACTGTTCGTTCAGACTCATATTATCCGACTCAACAAATTACTTTATCGTTAAACGCTGGTATCTAAATCCTCACATTATTAAAGACAAAACATTGTTGAAGTTCTATAGACACTTATCTGACTCAAAGGACACCATAGCGATTCCTCTGCTCTTCCTCACACACACACACACACACACACACACACACAAAAGTTGCAGATGGTGATAATATGCTTTCTACAGGTGCAGTACAATTGGGTCGTTAATTGATGCCGTGGTAGTTATGTTGGTACAACTGAGCGCGGTAAGACGTAAAACAAAGATTGACACGGGACCAATCCCAGCCACAGTTTAATGTGAACATAGAGGTATCTCTGTGTAATCAGATTACTGTAATGCGATGTATTGCCATGGTTACCTCTGTGTGTGCTCTACAGTTACAATATTGCAGTGCGATCTCCGTGTCCGACTTATACGCGACCAAGGGTTCGCCGGATTACTGGGAAAAGACGGGAAACCTTTATTAACCTCTATCACTGTGTCCAGTGACTTTAGAATAGTTATAATTTAGCAGAATTTATTATCTTTGACGATTGTAAGACTTTATTATCGGTTAAAGAATTTACTGTGTTGTACACACATAAACGTGTACAGCAAATGATGTTGGTCTATTATTAAAATGTTATAGCTTCGTTGGTGCTGTAATTAATAGGCAGTTGTTTCATGCTTTTTGTTGTAAATGTACCTTTAAAAACAGATTCTTGAAATATTTCACATCTGAACAGAATGGCGAGGATAGACGGCTACCTGAAGTATCCTAACGAACATTAGGAATGAACTACAGGTATTGTCCATAAACGATACAATCCAGAAATATCGCCTGGAATGGTTGCAAACATCTGGACAGAATACAGGATAGACGGCTACACCTAAAGTATCATATGGGTATTGGTACGAAGACCAAGAGCAAGATGGTGAGATGTACTGTGAGCAATGTCCCTGCTCCGTGAAGCGAAGAAGAATCTCTTAAATTTAAACTGTAAAAATAAAGTATAAGAAGAAAACAATTTTTAATCACTTCACAAAATATTAAAAATTTTAAGTACGTAACATAAAATATTTAACCACACATTTTTATATTTTAATACTCAGTGCTAAAACAGTGGGCACAACTGATTTTACTCAGCAGAGTTACAGATTCATTTTATTTTAACTTAAATAAGTCAAACAATTTTTGTTTAAGTAAATAGCTACTCACATTGTTAGCATAGTTTTTCATCAAGTCCTAGGTATTCCCATCGTTAGCAAACAATCTTTGCTTAAGTTTATAGATATTCACATTGTAAGCAAATACTCTTTAGCAGATTAATGGAGAAAGTTGTGTTAGTGGTTAAAATTACAAGCAGAATTATCACTGTTGCACACCAATATATAAAAATATTCCGATTAGCGCTTTCAAGCTTCACAGCTCATCGTCAGATCGGAAATGAACAAATAACTTAAAAATAAACTCTTCACCCCCACCCCACCACACCCTGCTCACACACAACAAGCTATAATTCAATGTCCCTTCTCCCCTCTGAGCCCTGTCCCTCCATCTGAACAGTTACATATTTTTCTAGCAAATTCCTTGTGTTTCAGTGTTGTGTGTGTGTGTGTGTGTGTGTGTGTGTGTGTGTGTGTGTGTGTGTGTGTGTGTGTGTGTGTGTGTGTGTGTGTGTGTGTGTGTGTGTGTGTGTGTGTGTGTGTGTGTGTGTGTGTGTGTGTGTGTGTGTGTGTGTGTGTGTGTGTGTGTGTGTGTGTGTGTGTGTGTGTGTGTGTGTGTGTGTGTGTGTGTGTGTGTGTGTGTGTGTGTGTGTGTGCATTCCTTTTAAACCTACCGTCTTTCTCCGTATTTTTAAATAAGGGTGTGTGACTGGCCCAGATGTGGGGGAGAAAGACGGTAGTGGGGTGAGGGAGCAGGGTGTGGTGGGGTGAGGGTGAAGGGTTTATTTTTAAGTTATTTGTTCATTTCCGATCTTACGATGAGCTTTGAAGCTTGAAAGCGCTAATCGGAATATTTTTATATAGTGGTGTGCAACAGTGATAATTCTGCTTGCAAATAATCTTTGTTTAAGTATGTAGCTTTTCGCATTTTTGTCAATCTGATAAATTCTATTCGCCTTTTTATTGATCTCTCTATCAGTTCTTTCTGTCACAGTTTTTCTCTCCATTGTTCTATAATTTGGTGATTAGATGGTGATAAGAAAGGATAGGGGTTCTAGAGCCGAGGTGAGTCGAAACGAAAACTCGTTACATTAAAGTTCTCGATGATACGTTTTTTATGATAGAAGATTCCATTTATTTTCTTCTTCTTCTTCTTCTTCTTCTTCTTCTTCTTCTTCTTCTTCTTCTTCTTCTTCTCCTTCCTCTTCTCCTCTTCAAGGATTAAGTTATATAAACCTGTTCCGGCACCCATCTCATCCTCGGACGACCCACGTCTTACTAATTTCCACAATAGTAATTACTCCCGAATTATTGTCTTTTAATCTGTCATTACGTGGTGATTCTTCTCCTCAACTTCAGTCAGACAATTACTTACGTCTTATATTATTGGACTTAGTGAATCCTTGTGATAGTCTGATTATCACCCCCTTGGAGATGACAAGTTGGGATTGGCGTTCGTCTGACGTCGGGTTTTTGGACGAATCGGACTAGTAAATAATCAGATTACTAAGACTGTTACTAATATTTATATAAGAAGACACAGCACAAGGATTAAATTTTATAAGACAATTGCAATACCCACATTGATTTATGCGAGTGGGGCGTGGGTCACGACTAGAAAGGAAATCGCCAAGATTCAGTGTGCTGAAAAGACGTTTCTTTGAAATACTTTAAATTACACATTGCAAGATAGAATAAGGAATAAAGATATCAAAGCGGAACGCAAAGTTAAGGACATAAATAAAATTGTTTTAGTTTACAGAAAACTATGGTGAGACCATCTGCAAAGGAATGACAGAGGATCGAAAGCGGCACTGAACTATAAAGCCATTGGTAGAAGAGACGTGGCCGCCCGAGGATGAGATAGGTGTCGGAACAGGTTTATATAGCCTAATCATTAAAGAGGAGAGGAAGGGAAGAATAACTAAGACGGTTCTGTACTCGTCAAGTAATGACTTAGTGCTGCAATGTTACAATTTCTATTCTTCCCGCTTTTGGTGAGACAATTCTGAGTTTTTACAAAACTGTTCACCGTCCAGAGTCTTATTCGTTTGGCTTTATGCGTTGTGACAACATTGGTTGTTTTTTGCAACTCTCAGTAAGTGTACTGATAGTTTCCAGAATACATTTTAACAGCTGTTTGAAAAGTGGGTAGTTTTACTTTTAAAAACGTAAATTTATTTAAAAAATTAAAATTTTCTTTTCAACTAAATTCACGTTGAAGTGCCTAACTCTCAAAGCCAAATTATCAGAAAAATATAAAAATCTCAAAAGACTTAACTGTGTAAAAAATAGTACAGAAATTTTAAAGGGAGGCAAAGGCAAAAAGTCGTCAGCATGCTCAAAGGAGCCCTACAGAGGAATCAACCTCTTATCCATGTCTCTGGAGTATCGATATTTCTCAATAACGTTAGAGCCTCGCTGAATGTTTTATTCCCTTTTGGCCGCTGTCTTTAAAGCTTAGGCCGCAACTTTGATTCCTTTAACGAGAATTTATTTCACAATTGATTTTATTTATGGGTTTCTTTGATAAATTTAGCTTTACAAATATATTTTACACTAAGACATATTTTCGTATGTCTCTGCCATACAGCGTTATAAATTACTAATATAGTGTTTTGTAAACGGTGGACACCTTCCACTTAAGACTGCGATTCACAACAAACAATCAAATCACTGAATCAGGCAAATTTTTAAAGTACACGGAGACGGTCTTTCCCTTTGTGCTGTGAGCTTCCAATTCCATATACTTAAAATATCATCATCGTCTTCTTAACGGTTTTTAGGCTTTAGCGGGGTGTTACTATTCCACAGTCCACCTTTTCTTAGGTCCTCCAACATCTTACTGTGTCCACCCACACATCTAAGTCCTATAGGTTTATATTTCCAGATTTGTTTGGCCAGTCTTGGATCTGACATTCTTTCCGAGTGTTCTTTTCACTGTTGTTTATAATATTTTAATCTTTCAATTAAGTTGGAAACATGTAATTCCTCTCTTATTACCTCATTCTATACACGATCAAGTTTCCAGCAGCTTTCAACTCTTTTTAAGAACGCCATTTCCAAGGCCTCTATTTTACTTTCTTGTTTCTCGGTTGTTGTCTATAATTCCAACCCACAGGAGTGTGCAAGGATCACCATAACTTTCTAAAACTTTAATTTCTTATCTAGACTCCTACCTCGTTTCTAAAAATACGATTGATTGTCCCACAGATCGTTTGGAACTTACCCATCTTACAACATCAACATCATAAGAAAACCAATACCGGTAATTTTGTAATAAAATTTAAATCAAAGGTTTGCACAATTACTCACAGCAACCGTTACTAATGCATTTTGTCTTCCTTGGTACTTATACCCTTAGCAAAATGCATAAATTATTAGTACCTAAAGGAACAGTCAATGGAGATAATTTTGTGGAACTGGGTAAAACATCGAAGTCAATAAATTTGCGTCAACTGTTTGAGCAATTTGTAGCAGTCGCTTGCTGCAATGAACTTTTTGCCAACCCAATGCTGACTTTCTTGTTACGGGTTAGGGGCTGTCCAACAAACTTGGCATTGTTATTTGCTCTAATTGCTGTGTGCCCGCGGGTACCAAAGTTTCCACTACATTTCAGCGTGACACAGACTGACTGGGTTGGGGACCCGTGTGAGGACCGACATATATTTAGAGCTGAACCGTTAATGCCTTGAGCGACTCATTTACTTATGGGTACATCTGTCAAAGTTTGTAAAGGTCTCATTCATTAAAGTGCATCATCATCATCTTCTTAACAGTTTTATGCTTTAGCGGCCTGTTCCTATTCCACAGTCCACCTTTTCTTAGGTCTACCAACTTTTATTCTGCCTCTAGGGTTGTAACCTTTCACCATCTTCGGTATTCTACTTTCTTCCATTCTGGTGATTTGTTGAATCGATTTTCTTCTGTATTCTTTAATTCTTTCAGTAACTGCTAAAATATCTAAATCAATTCTTATCTTTTCATTTCTTATATGATCTCGTCTATTTCACCTTTTAACTAATATCAGAAATTTTATTTCTGCTGTTTTTATCTTCTGTTCATCTTTTTGCTTTATAACCCAAGTTTCATAACCATACAGTAGTGTAGGGATTGCCATTATTTTATACAATTTAAACATTTTAAGTTTAGTTAAAAATAGATCATCGTTTTGTGGGCTTTTCTACGTTATGTGTACCCAGTAGAGCACAAATATATGCAGCGTTTGGTATAAAGACTTTTTTCATACAAAGAACATGTTCCTTTGATGTATTCTTATATTCAAGAACTTTTCCAAAATAATGAGGTTATCTTAAGCTTACTCCGTATATCCTCATTTCAAAACATGTCTAACGGTAATAGCATCCTTCGACCTTTCTTGGAAATCTCGTTTCTTTCATTTATTTACGTCCACCTTTAGCACAGTGGAGCAGGGTAGACACCGCCATAATCTTATAAAATTTTATTTTAATTTCCGGTCTGATCTTATTCTTTAATATTCTTTGAATCGTCCCAAGGATAAAGCTTAATTTAATTAACCTTTTCTTAACATCTCTATTTCCATCCCAGGAAATGTTACATCCTAAAGACTCTAAATGCTACACCTGCTCCAAACGGTAGTCGTGTAGTGTTGGTTACGCCCGGACCGGAGAAAATTCTCGGATATGTTGTACTCCTGACTCATTTTGTCCACCTGGAATACAGCTCGTTGCAATTCATCTTTTGATATTTGGTTACTCTAAACCATTAACATTTAAAGAGCATTAAAAATATTAAAATGGTGCCTTAATATAAAAACATAATGATGAAAAGAATGCTCTCGTTTAAACGTCGGATGTGTGGTTAGGCTGTGTACGTAGTGTATGCGCCCAGACTTTCTCGACTATTTACTTTGCAAAACTTATACATAATATTTCAGGTCCCGTACCATTTCTGCAGTAGTAACTTAACTTACGCTTATAGTACATCACAATGAAAACGTGGTAAACTAACATACTCAAGTACTCGTAACTACTCTGACTAAAATCTATGTCGAGATGAATTTAAAATTTAAGTTGATGAAACAAAACAACGAAGAAAAGTTTTTAAAAAGAAATTCTCCCAAAAGGGATAACTGAGTTATATCCGTTACAAATAAATAGTAGAGATAAAATGTTTAGCAAGCTATGCGTTCGACCCACACACAACACTTTAGCGCGATGTATCGACGGAAATTATGCGGTCGCTGTGTCGATACTGTGCAACACGTTCAAACGTGCACATAACTCCACTAGAAACAACTTTTGTTGCCAGCTTGTTGCTAATTACATTGCCACTAAATGTTTTGTGCACAATTCTTTTTATGTTTTAATTAATCTTTTCTTAATATTTCTATTTCCATCCCAGGAAATGTTACATCCTAAAGACTCTAAATGCTATACCTGCTCCTCCAAACTGTAGTCGTGCAGTGTTGGTTACGTCCGGACCGGAGAACAGCCTCGGATATGTCATACTCCTGACTCATTTTGTGCAGCTGGAATACAGATCGTTTTGTGCACAATTTTTTGTATTAATTTTTGCAATGGACTGTAGTAATTTTATTTTACTGGTTTCTAACTGAAGACTGAATTCTTATTTTTGAATTACATAAGATGAATGTAAAGCTACAGTAGTAATTTATTTTATTCTTTATAAGATTTCATATCTAATTTTTTTCTCTAAAATATATGACAATACATAAAGAATTTCATAAATACATAAAGTTATTTGTCTGGGTAGACCCAGAAAGGGGTGGCTTGAGGATCTTTGAAGGCGGAACAGGCAGCATTTTGCCTATGCCGTGATGTGAATATAATGTAAACGTTTTTCATTTCCCTGTAATTAGCCGGGTGACAACTCTTTATGTTTGAGTGATATACCTAACTATATGCAAATTAATCTAAGCTAATTTTATATTTTACATTCAGATTATATTTAGTTTAGTTAATTTTATATTTTGCAGTCATGATTGTATTTAGTTTTTAAAGACACCTGACCTTCCCTTGTCTCCTGCACACCCCCCTCTCCATCTCAACACAGATGTTCCAGATACGCCCTGAACAGATGGTCACTACCTTTTACTCACATCCTGTGTCTAGTAATTTCATTCCTTCGCCTCTTTAACAATGGCTTAGTTAGTCGAAACAGCTGTCAGAGTTAATTAAAATTTGTGAAACTTACCAAGTGTTTTTATATATTTTACAAAACCTTTGTATTAATATGTTTCACCAAGTGCCCAACGAGTCATCAATTAATATATGCAAATCTGTCTCGTCATTTTTTAATAGCATTCCTTGTCGCTTAAGAAAGAAATTATACGATGCGTTCATCGACCATTTGTTAATTGCCCCCACCTTGGGCATACATGTTGTTAGAGCTTCGTATATTACTCTTTTGCAGCATCTTCACCTTCATGTCTCAAACGCCTCTAATCGTCTTTTCCCTGTTTCCCAGCGGTCCACGATTCCGCGACTTACGGAGCCACCGTTTACACAGATATAAATAGTATTAAGCAATGACTCATCAACGTAAAAGCAGTACAAAAATACAAACAATAAGCAGCGTAACATTATGGTGTAATAAATGTTCAACTTCCTTCCTAGTTATCCTTATTAGTGTGTGCAAATTATAATGGATCAATTAAATGGATGCTTTGCGCAGCGAATTGGGCGATAATAAACTACACGTTTACTTCATCAATTGATAACAACAAAGGTTGACGACGTTTAATAAATAAAACTCGTTAAATTCAATGGGAAACAACTGGAACGCAAAACTGGAATCCCGTAAATTAATTAAACATATCACTCGTCTATATTGATTATTTTTGGCATGATAATTATAAATGAAACTAAAGCAGTTTGTGTTTAAAATAAGCTATATCATGAAGAAAGCAGAACATTGTTAATTAAAGAAGAATTTCGACGAAACCGAAACATCGAAGCATGATAATGTTTTTAGGATTTTGAAACGTATAATGTGCATAAACTGCAGACTCTCCTGTTCTGCGATGTTCTATGTTGATATTTACTATATAACAAAAATTATCATGTTAAAACGACAGAGACCGAAGATTTCTAGACTGTGGGGAATCGAAAGTGTGGAAAAAATATAGTGTTAACACCATCTGGAGCTTTACATTTTTCGATGACATTGCACATTTTGCATCACACATTTTGTGGAATGACCCCCAGCCTAAAAAACATTATGATGTTAAAAAAAACGGAACCTTCGATTAATTTGCCCTTCTTAATTTTTTCCTAGTTTGAGTTACAGCATTCATAGTTTCCTTCCGCACTCCCTGGTTTTGTTCTGTCCCGGATATACTCCTCTCAGTCAACACCTCCTCATGATGGTCTCTTTACTTCGCTTTGCTCCATTATCTCTTAGGTCGTTAATTTTATCCCTTTTATCGTTGAAACAAAAACAGTTTTTTTATCTAAACTGTCTGTAACTAAAATTCGTTATTTCATACAAATTAGACTTGAACTACCGTTCTGGATTCGGCACTGCCCATTATTTCTCCGCCGTAATAATATCTCTTGTGTCTCGTGACGGTTCCAATGTATTCTTTTGTCTTTACACTGTCGACCACATTTGCTGAAGTCTACATATTACCCGTCTTTTCTTTTTTAATATTCATGTTGAATGCGGTATCCAAGTCACTTGTACGAATTAATAACTAAATTTTTCCTTATTTTGTCCGCCTTGTGACTTCTTACATTTTTTCTATTTTCTATGACGCGTTTCAGAGCTTATGCTCCATCATCAGATATATATTAAAATAAAACTATCACTCTTACCGAGGTCGTCACATGATATAAAAAGCCAAAACTTTGTGCATACACACAGCGCGCGGAAGTAGGGTGCAAATTGAACGTGGCAAATTGAATTGAATTGAATTGTGGCAAATTGAACGTGAACGGGTGAGCACCCTACTTCCGCGCGCTGTTTGTATGCACACATTTTTGACATTTTATATCATGTGACGACCTCGGTAAGAGTGATAGTTTTATTTTAATATATATCTGATGATGGAGCATAAGCTCTGAAACGCGTCATAGAAAATAGAAAAATTAAGGGACGTCACAAGGCGGACAAAATAAGGTAAATTTAGTTATTAATCCGTCTTTTCTGTTAGTCATCCACTCTGTGATCTGAAGCTATTTCTTCACTAACGGCTACCCGCTAGATTTCATTCCTGCCTCCATGTCAACAAAAGTATGTGATGAATTCGAACAGAGTGGACTCACATACAAGTGAATGTATATGGGGTTACTCAATGGAGTTTTGCTAAATAATGGATATTAATTCTTTTACGATATTAATTGATGACTCGTTGGGCACTTGGTGAAACATATTAATAACAAAGGTTTTGTAAAATATATAAAAACACTTGGTAAGTTTCACAGATTTTATTTAACTCTGACAGCTGTTTCAACTAACTAAGCCATTGTCAAAGAGGCGAATGAATGAAATTACTAAACACAGGATGTGAGTAAAGGTGGTGGTGGTAGTGACCATCTGTTTAGGGCGTATCTGTAATATCTGTGTTGAGATGGAGAGGGGGGTGCAAGAGACAAGGGAAGGTCAGGTGTCTTTAAAAACTAAATACAATCATGAATGCAAAATATAAAATTTTATATTTTGCTTTCATGATTGTATTTAGTTTTATATAAAATTTTATATTTTCCATTCATGATTGTATTTAGTTTATAAAGACACCTGACCTTCCCTTGTCCCTTGCACACCCCCCTCTCAATCTCAACACAGATGTTCCAGATACGCCCTAAACAGATGGTCACCACCACCACCACCACCTTTACTCACATCCTGTGTTTAGTAATTTCATTCATTCGCCTCTTTGACAATGGCTTAGTTAGTCGAAACAGCTGTCAGAGTTAAATAAAATCTGTGAAACTTACCAAGTGTTGTTATATATTTTACAAAACCTTTGTATTAATTCTTTCCTTCTTACCATGTTTTTTTTTTTTTAAAGCGAATTGACCACTTAGGATCACGCTACAACTTTATTTCTTTTTTGCCTGGAGTTTCCTCTGTCTCCAATACTCCTTCATACGCTCACTGGCTTGTTTCCTTTGATCTTCTGTCCAAGTTCGTCCACTTCTATTAGGTCTTCCTGCATCTTGAAACAATTCCAGATTTTTCACTGTACTCCTAAATTCACTTCTTTCTAACATTTGGGACTCTGTGATATTCGACTTTTCTAAATCTTTTCTAACTTCCTTAATCCACGTTGCAGTGGTCTTCTTCTTCCAGAGGTAGTCGAATATTTGTTTGGTTAATCGATTTTTGTCCATTCTGTATAGATGTCCGAGAAATGTCAGCCTCCTCCTCCGCATAGTCTCCGAGATTCTTTCCACGTTCTGGTATACTTCCCTATTGCTTCGCAGCTTCCATCCATCTTCAGTCCGAACTGCACCCATGATTTTTCTTAGAATTCTCCTTTCCAGGACTTCTAGTTTGTCGAGGTTATAGTTCATCGAGAGGCATTCACTGGCGTAGAGATATTCCGTTTTTACGACGGTGTTGTAATGCCTTATTTTGGCATTCCAGGAGATGCATTTCTTGTTGTAGATATTTTTTGTTAATCCATATGCTCTTTCCATTTTTAGAATTCGATCTCCAACAGCTGCTTTTTCTAACCCATTCTCCTGTATAGTCTCACCCAGGTACTTGACCCTAACTTCTTGACTCTTTCAATTCGTCCTATCTCCGTTTCAAGGAATTTTGGTCCATGTTTGTCATTTGTCATAAATTTGGCCTTTTCAACTGAGATCCTTAGTCCTGTTTGGCTGGCTATCTTTTCCAAGAGATTGATTTGTACGGTTGCTTCTTCTGGGTTTTCTGATAGTACCGCAAAGTCATCTGCAAACGCCAGGCAGTTGACTTTAATTCCTCCCGACTTTCTTCCGAGGCATATTGGGTTTATTCCTCGACTCTCCAGTTCCAAGTTCCAAATTCTCACGATCTTTCCAGGACACAGTTGAATAGGAGTGGCGATAAGCCATCGCCCTGTCTCACTCCTGTCTTAATTTCGAATGGACGAGAGAGCTCTCCCATGAACTTCACCCTGGATGTTGTGTTTGTTAGGGTCTCTTTGACTATATTTGCTAGTTTTGTTTTGATTCCAAAATTACCATGTTTTATTATATTATTACATTTTCCTTTCCGCCGAGACACGTACAATCCCGTCCCGTACTAGTCACATTATGGCTGTGTGGGTATTAATGACAGTTTTAATGACGTTAGGGCTCAACAAACAACCCCCTGAGTACCGTGCCGTGTCAACCCCATCCCCTACGTCATTTGGTGTATACACACAACATGCTACTCTTCCTTGGGTCACAAGGTCTCCCTCCATGTTCACATTTAGTTTACGTACACATAAATGCGTACAGTTTTGCATTGTTTACCAACCTCTCCGCCATTTTGTAACTAGATATGTCTACACTCAAACAACAATCGGGTCATAATAACATCGATCCGGTTACCTATTCTATAACTGTTTAATTTGCTCATCCGATTTATCGGCGCTGCCAAATATGTTACTTATTTTTTGCTTATTGTACTCAAAATTTCTATTGTATTTAATTTCTTTTCGTGTTTTCCTTTAAATGCGTCGTTTACCTTATCATTTTATCAGCATTAATAAAATAAAACAAATTGCCACTTTCATTCATAAATTATTGTTTACAAAATTATTTCTAAATACCACGGGCCGTTAAGCCAGTGTTCGATTGCTGTGAATCGATATTTCGTCGGCAAAGTTTCGATTCCCCCCTCGGGAATCGTGCCCAGGCCGATGAAAAGCGATATATGCAAGTATGCAAAAAAGTAGCGGCAGATGTTCGCCGAACGACACCCGACTCTTGTTACGGGTAAAATCAACCAATCAAAACGTTGCTGACTAGATGTCAATTCACAGCAACCGACCAGGGCCTAACAGCCCGGTATGTAGAAATAATTTTAAAAATACTGACACCGGCCGTGTAAGCTTTAGACTAGGCAAACGTTAATTCAAAAATTGTGTTCACCATGATCGTGATATAATTCGTCATGCTCAAACCTTCCACGCTAAACTCTTAGATCTAACGTGATATCATCCACTGTACAGGACGGAACTGGAAACTTTTTTTTTTTTTTGCTCGCGGTGACAAAACGAAAAATACGTCACTTCTTACACTCCTTAGGCAAATTAGGTTACGGACACTTAAACTCATAGGAGTTGAAGAAAAACTGTAACATGCCTGCCATAAACTAATTGAATTCATTTAAACTGAGTTTGTGATAATACAGTTTTTGTTTAATTAATTATAGTGTTAGTGTAATTGGTTATCGGTTTATACTGTATGAAATGTTTGTTGATTACTACATAATGTATAACGAGTCTTACTGTTTGGACGTATAATAATTATACTCTTCTCAAACAAATCAAAACATCTTTCTTAAATCACTTTTAATTTGTAATCAGATTTTTAATTTGTAATCAGATTTCTACAATTAACGTTCAGTTTGTCGTAATTAAATTTAAAAGCAAAATCACACTGAAATACTTCGATGAGATGAATATGAATTTGAAATTGATGAAACAGAATGAATGCGAAGGATTGAAAAGAATTCCCGCCAACATAATTATCGACAAGGGACTTTTACAGAGGATGACTTTAGTCTAAAAAGTTTAGCGAGTCACGTGTTTAACCCCCACCCCACACTTTAGCAAGAAATATCGATACTAATGATGCGGCCGTTTTCTTCCTGCAGTATCGATACTGTGTAATTCGTTCTAATTATACCCAACTAACCATATCACAGGCAATCGCTTTTCTCAGTCTTGTTGCCGATTCCCTTCTCGTTAAATAATTTATGCACCCTTCTTTTTCAGGTAGTTGCTTGTCTTAATTCTTGCGGTGATCTGGACAAATTTCACTTTGCCGCTTTGTAACATAGCACTGAATTTCCTCTTTTAATATTTATACAACATACGGCAAGGTCTTGTATAAAAATTAATTATTTTGTCTTAATTTGTGCCTAGATTTTGTTAATATTTATGCTTACATTGGTTTATTAGTAGACACGGTATAATTAATAAAACCAAAAAATAATGTTGCTCTACACTCGCGAGTCCTTATAAAAAACATAAATAAATACTCTTATGGGCCTACACACACACACAAATACAATCATTATTTTATTAACATAATATTATTTATTATTGTTATTAACTAATAAAACTTATCGTACAAGTTAAATCATATTACAGTAGAACACCATTTATCCGAAATCCAGTTATCCGAATCGCCAATTATCCGAATCGATATCAGGAAATTGCATGGAATAAAATTATTGGAATTCCGACAAAACAATCAAATCCAGAAGAAAAAGAAGAGGCAATGAACAAGAAGGAAGAATAAAAAGGAGCAATAAAAGTGTCGAAGAAAATGTAGCTGTATCAATTGAAGACATCCAGAAAACCATCCAAAATTCCTGGCTGTTCCGAGTGTGACGTGGACGACATAAACGAGTGGTTGCAGTGCGACCCTGGATATCAAAGTTTAGACGATGATGAAATTATCCAAAGTGTAACGATAAATCTTAGCAGGAGGACGAAGACCATCGTCAACGATGACAATTCGTCAATGACGAAGACCGGTTTAACTGATGACAACGTTGCTACAGTTGAACCAGAAAAGGAACCTACGGCGAGTGAGGCATTCGTTTGTTTTGACACTGTCTTAAAGTGTCAGCCTGAATGCGACCATTTGTGCAGCTTCTTTCCGTCATGCGTTTGCGGGACGTGGCTGCACGCGAATGAGTTTCTACGTCAAAACAATGACTTTGTTTGACATGTTCAACTGAAAAATTATAATTATGTGGGAGTATTATTTAAAATCTTTTGAAGTAAAAGTGAACTTTTGCAAAACACGTGTGACCTGGTTTTTATTAAGATACTGCACTCATGTAATAAAAATAAACAAAAGTGATTTTTCAGCAATTTTCGCGTTTTCTTTCATAACATAACCTTTTTCTTATGTGTGTTTCAATTATCCGAATTTCTGCGTATCCGAATTACGTCTGGGAATCATTAGTTCGGATAAATGGAGTTCTACTGTATATAAATAAATTTATACAAAATCGTTATACAAAATTAAAATATTTATTAATTTGTATATCTGATGATAGTTTATAGCAGTAGTTCCCAACCTTTCCGGACCAGCATACGACTTTGGTTTTCCGCGTGAATTCCGAGTACCACCGGAGCTTAAGGGAAGGTTACTGGGGTTTTCTCAATAAAACACTTGATACAACATCAATAGTATATCTTATTATTCCTACTTATTTAAATCTAATATAAAAATTTACAAAACAAAACTGATTTTTAAAATTAATTTCAAGTCGGTTCTATGCTACAAAAAGTATTTAACACCACAAAGTGTTTAGGTTGTGTTTTTATAAGGGTAATCGTTTTGAATCATGTCCGATGAAAATTTATTGTTGTTCTGAATATAATTATTTATTTATTTATTTTAAGTAAATACTTTTTTCCTAACTAGGCCTTCTTGGGTGCCACTTTGGATCACTTCGTGTACCACTAGTGGTACGTATACCACTGGTGTATACTGTCAAAACAGTTTTATATTCAAAAAACAAAAAAATATATTCTTGTACGAAAAGTTTTATTTATTATTAATAATAGCATAAAAAATGTGTATATAATGTTAATCGATGTTCAATTTCCCTCGTAATTATAGTCTGTAAATTGAAATACAGTAATAACTAGACCAAACAAAGTACGGTGTGAATTTGTTAATAACAAACAACACGATTACTTCATTAATTGATAACAACAGAGGTTGACAGCGTCTAGTTGAAGTGAATGCGTTAATTAAAATGGAAGTACATGATTGTCTCTATTGTTTGGTTCTGACATAACAATTATAAATAACACGTAATGTATTATTATTTTTCATAATTAACCTTGCCTTTCTTTTTAAATTGAGACATTTATTTTGAATGCCGTGTTTTGTTAATTATTATTCGGTTCTTCAGTCTTTCGATTGGTTAGTATCCTCCCCGCATATACCCGTGGTGCGTGTGTTACGGAGTCTCTCACAGGTATATGGGACCTACAGTTTAACACCGGATCCGAACGGCATAGTTGGGAAGGGTTTATGCTAGGCAGGATACCTCTCGTTGGTTTGCCATCGCCTTGCGAGAGGGAACGGTCGTATCTAGATGGCGACGGCGGGAATCGAATCCGCCCCAACAGCGTAGCGGCGCCACACGCTAGCCACAACGCCACGACCGCTCCTGTTTTGTTAATAAGTGTTAATAATTTTGTAAGAATTAAGCAAACTACCTGCTTTATATATGTATAGTGGGTAGTTTCCACTGTCCAATATATTGAACATTTCCAATTATTGTTTGGAATTATTCCATAATTTCTCATTATAGGCTGTTCGTGTATCCCACCCTTTGTTATCTGACGGTGTCTAATCAAATATCTTCCAAAGCCAGTGGCGTAAATTATTTTTCTGGGCTCCCGCATAAATCATTTACGGGCCTTTATACTACCCTTACTCATATCATGTCATGTTTGAATAATAACCCTTCCTTATAGCTGGATGATACCGTCATAACATACGTTATGCGGATGATACCGTCATATTCGTAGATAGCTTAGAGGGGCTGCAACATTTAATGTATAGAGTGACAGAAAGCAGTCGTAGATATGGTCTAGACATCAATAAAATTCGTTAATAAAACGAGCTAATGATTGTATCTAAGAACAAGTTTAAAAACTGCATCCTCAATATAAACCAAAGGCCAGTTGAACGTGTAAGAAAAATTTACATATCTTGGTACTATAGTCAATAAACAATGGGACCACTCTCAAGAAATAAAGAGTAGAATTGAAAAGACAAGAGCAGTGTATACTAGAATGAGCAGTTTACTCAAAAGTTACGATTTAACAATAAACACAAAAGTGAGACTTTTACGCTGCTACGTATTCTCGGTCCTCTTCTACGGTGTAGAATCTTGGACTGACTAAAACTACAACTAAAAAATGTAAATTTTTCAAAATGTGGCTTTACCGTGGAATACTGAGCATTTCATGGACAGCACATATAACTAATGTTGAAGTTCTTAGAAAGATGAAGAAAGACAGTGAACTTATTAACACAGTGAAGATAAGAAACCTTCAGTATCTAGGACATCTCATGAGAAATGAACGGAGATTTTACTTATTGCAATCAGTACTAAAGGGAAAAGTACTTGTAAAGAGAGGAGTTGGGCGACCGACCATATCATGGTTGAGAAATTTAAGGGCCTGGTTTGGCATGAATACAACTGACTTACTCGGAGCAGCAGTGCAGAAAGTTAAAATAGTACGTATGATATCCAACATCCGAAACGGATAGGATCTAACGGGGGAAGATACCTGAGACAGCTGCTAAAAGTATACAATAGACAATTCTCAAGTCAATGAGTTGGAAACTTGCCAAAGAGCCCGAACATATTTGAATATGTCAGCATAAACGCAGTGCTAGAATTTGCCATGCTGGTCGTGTAACTTGAACAACCAATAGAAATAGCTGAGAGATACCCTCTTCTTCTTCTTCTTCTTCTTCTTCTTCTTCTTCTTCTTCTTCTTCTTCTTCTTCTTCTCCTTCTTCTCCTTCTCCTTCTCCTTCTCCTTCTCCTTCTTCTTCTTCTTCTTCTTCTTCTTCTTCTTCTTCTTCCACTTCTTCTTATTCTTATTATTCATTTGCTTCCTCCCAACCCAGAGGTTGATTTTATCTCACCCATATACTCCTGCCTGGACTTTCCTCTCCTACAGCAGTAGATGACCAACTATACTGCTTCTCCTTTCCGCAACGGTTTCAATAAGAATCCTCCTTTCATCCGCTCTACAGAAAATCCCGTCGTTTGTCACTCTTTCTGTTTGTATTATTTCTCCATTCTTCAAAGACCTTCCTCAAGTCCGAGAAAAAAAAAGTTTCAATTTCCTCAGGGTTCAGGTTTCTGGGCTATATGCTCATATTGATACTTTTTGTGAATCTGAAAGGTGTAATAAAAATAACAAATTTTTCTAAAGGATAAGATTTAGAAGAAGAAGAAGAAGAAGAAGAAGAAGAAGAAGAAGAAGAAGAAGAAGAAGAAGAAGAAGAAGAAGAAGAAGAAGAAGAAGAAGAAGAAGAAGAAGAAGAAGAAGAAGAAGAAGAAGAAGAAGAAGAAGAAGAAGAAGAAGAAGAAGAATGAAAATAACAAAACAACAACTACAGTAACATTAATAAGTTAATGTGATTATCATCACAATCATCTTCAGATCACGGCATAGGCAAGGTGCTGGCTGTTCCGCCTTTAAAGATCCTACAGACAACTCTCCCTGGGTCTACCTACTCACCTCCTGTGTCTTATAGGTTTATATTTCCAGACTTGTTTGTCAGTCTTAAAGCTGACATTCTTTATACATGTTCTTTCCAGCGTTTGTTTGTTATCTTTTAGTCTTTCATTCTAGTTAAAAACTTCTAATTCTTCTCTTATGATCTCATTCTTTATACGGTCAAGTTTACAACACCTTTCAACTTCTCTCAAGAACGCCATTCCTGAGACCTGTATTTTACTTTCTTGTTTCTCAGTTGTCGTTCATAATTCACACTCATACGACAATACAGGGACTGCCATTGGTTTTCATCATTAATAATTTAATTACAAACAACAAAACTAAAATAATAAAAATTTAGTAACTTTAAAAGATAAAATAACTGTAAAAATAAAAAATACCAATAACAATACTCTATATTTTGTAAAAAAAGTATTATTATTTCAACTTTACCATTTTGAACGTCACATAGGGGTGGATTTGGGACAAACGTTTAATGCAAAAAGTAATTTTTTTTCGGTAAAGGGTTTGTGAGGATCGGTCAAAAAATATAACACAAATTTTAAGTTACTTGTGTCGACGTTTCGACAATGTTTCTTGTCATCATCAGGACAATTGTTTCTGACGCCAAACACAACAATTTTTGTCGAAACGTCGACACAAATAACTTAAAATTTGTGTTATATTTTTTGACCGATCCTCACAAACTTTTCACCGGAAAAATTCATTGAAGCACTACGAACTTAAGGATTTAGCTAAAAGTAATATCAACAAATCTAGATTATACATCGAAAAAAATTGTTTTGTTGTTAAAAGTTCCGACCACGTAGCAACACTTGTAGCAACCGTTTTATATATTTCTTTTACAGTAAAATACTTGATAAACAACAAGTAAAATTAAATAAATTGCATTGCAATCTTAACGACATATGTCTGAGTCACAGACAAAGAAAAAGAATTATTACTTTATCGTAGAAAGAAGAAAGTACTTTTTATTTTAATTTCTGTAATGAAGCATTAAATCAACACTTTATGTAATTAAAGTTTAGCGGTATGACTGGAGAACAGTTTGCATTAAGCTAAACTGCAGTACACTTTTTCACCTCACTGCTACATAAGTTCCATCTGTCAGCTTTATTTATAAATATTCTACCGTTGGCACTAATCAGCATTCTCTGTTTTAACACTTAATTTTTACTTTAATTAAAGAATATTCTTCTTCCACAACTGAACACTAAGTCTGCGTTTTATAATTCGTTTCAAGACTTAACATTCTCACTACGATCACATCACGTGGATTCTGGTAATTTCTTTAGAATATCGCTATGATAAATTGTAGACATTTGAATTTCAATCTAAATAACTGATTTTTAGCATCACAGAAAGAAATATAAATGCGACGTTTCATGTAATAGCAGAAAGCAAAAATTAGTTAGTAAAGAAAGCAAATGCTTCGAACGAAGATTTAACGAACTTGTTTTTATTATTCCTCCTCCTCCTATGGCGCCACAGCCCGAAGTCGAGCCTTGGCCTCCTCTATTCCGACCCTCCCCCTCTGCCATGGCAGGTTTCACTGCCATGGCACAGGATGGGTTGTATGATGCGCATTTTTGTCTGCCTATGAATAACTCTTGACTTAAAAGTCAAGGCCTTATTGGCTAGAATTATCTTTCTCCTTATCTCTGCCTCTTCATTCCCATCTTCAAATATCGTCGCTCCTACGCATGTGAAAACTTTGACTATACAGTCTTTTTATTTAAAAATATTTTGCCTGGGTCGAGTAGACCTAAAAACATTTTAGTTTTATCCACATTCATTGATAGTCCTACCTCTACTTTTAGGTTTAAGTATGTCTCCCTTGCGGCCGCACTTGATCGGGTTATGATAGCTTTATCGTCAGCATATGGTGTTCTTTGTACTGACTTATAATAAAGTATTCCTGAACGATCTACGGTTTTATTAATACAAGTAATAATTGCGTTAATCAGGTTAACAGTAAAATTCTGAACACCTGGCTTCGTTCCATTCGTAAAGCACTGTAGTTGTTGGACAGCCTTAGAGGTTTGTGAGTAGGTGGTGTTTAACGCCTACTGTCACATTTACTACAGAAAGGCTGAGGTTGTTGTCCCTCCTGTCCTAGTGTTTTGTTGACCTTGTTGGTCTGCAAGTGTTCGTATGCATTGTGCTTGTGTTTTGTCACCTTTGTGTGTTTTTACTAGTAAGTATTATTAATATTTAGCCTTTTTATTGTATATATTATCTGAGTTTTGTTATTATTTTTTTGATTCCCTGTCACTTGATGATAGATTATTATTTATTACTTACATCATGTATTAGTTTATGATCATCATCAACCTCAAGAATTAGGCTTATCCAGAACCTGTTCCGGGACCCACTTTGCTCTTATCCGTCCTAAATCTCTCTTCCCCACCGGTCTATATTCCATTGCTATCACTAAATCATGTCACCCGCCACACATTAGTTTATAATTAAAATTAGAATTAAAATGGCTGCCAAAGCGTCGCATTTATATTTTTTATATAACGGCAATAGTCAGTCATTTACACTCAAATTCACTCCTAATGTTTGGTGGAGTAAATCGTTCCCACGACCAAAGAGATTCACAATTTTTGTCAGCATTTTTGTCAAACTAAACCACTGATATTACAGCAGCTCCCCTATTCTATAGTTATCCAATACACATTACAACAAGAAATAATAACAGGTCTCCAAGTCAAATAGGATTACAATAGTCGGAAACATTTATAAACAATTAAACACTTGTCACCATCACTCCTTTTGTTGTGAAACAGAACGCAATACACACACACACGAGTACAATAGACACTTCAAAAGTTTGAGTTACAGACAAAAAAGAAGACTTACTTACTTACTAGCCAACGCCCACCCTTGGCTGTTGGGCCATTAGGCGGCGCGCTGACCAGTAGAGACGTGAGAGCCTTGCCGTATCATCTTCGTCTTGGACTTGCGTGTCTGAGAGCAAGGCTGGACATGTAATTAGGTGATCCGCATTCATGGAAGCGTATCCACAGAGAACACATTCAGGAGACGACAACACGCCGATGCGGTGCAGGTGGGAGGCTAGGTAGTCATGACCGATTGTAGTTCTAAAAAGAGCAACACTAGTTGCCCGGGGTAGAGTTCTGTTGATGGGGCCGTCCGTAACCAACGTTGCCCATCTTTTTCCCACACAGGCACTTAATTGTTTTTCTTTTAGCCATAGGCTTATTGAGCAGTTTATTCTTGCTTTCGCAGATGCATATGAGCTGGGGGTCTTCGGCTGAGGCAGTGCTGCGCCCATTTTGGCGAGGATGTCGGCTTTTTCATTTCCCATGATGTTGACATGGCTGGGTACCCATTGCAGTTCAATCTCCCAGCCTAATTGTACAAGGTTCTGCAGACAAAAAAGAAGACGAATTATCACTTTATCGTAGAAAGAAGAAAATAATTTTTACCTTCATTTCTGTAATTGAGACTACTAAATCAACACTTTACATAATTGCAGTCCGGCTGCATGACTAAAAACACTTTCATTTATTTCAGCAAATTAGTACTTACCTTACTGCTACATAATAAACATTTGTCAGCTTCAATTATAAATATTGTAACGCGTTTTTATCTTTTGCATTATACGGTATTTCTCTGCTTTTACATGTCATAGTTAAAACTTTACTCCGACTACAGGAGTCTCAAAGGAGGACTCTTCTTTTTGCGGAAAGCTGACACGACGTCCGTGTTGTCTAACTAGTTTAAAAATTGTATTAAAAGTGTTTACTGGGCTGCTGGTCGTGGTCTACGGTTTACAGACAAACCAAACGTTTCGACAGCACCACTGGCTGCCATCATCAGTGGTGTTTAACGCCTACTGTCACATTTACTACAGAAAGGCTGAGGTTGTTGTCCCTCCTGTCCTAGTGTTTTGTTGACCTTGTTGGTCTGTAAGTGTTCGTATGCATTGTGCTTGTGTTTTCTGAGCGTTGTGTTTTTCCTATTAAGTATTTATTTTTACTATTTAGCGTTTTGAATATAATATATTATCTGAGTTTTGTTATTATTATATTTTTGATTCTCTATCATTGTTGATAGAGTATTGTTTATTACTTATATTCATCTATTAATTTATAATTTACTAAGTCGGCTACAAATTCTTTGGGA
The DNA here is from genome assembly GCA_034769895.1 of Magicicada septendecula. Taxonomy (NCBI): domain Eukaryota; kingdom Metazoa; phylum Arthropoda; class Insecta; order Hemiptera; family Cicadidae; genus Magicicada; species Magicicada septendecula. The sequence goes on along the minus strand of CM068368.1, from coordinate 883,039,589 downwards.
AGCCAAAACGTCGCTTTATACTTTTCCTGTGAGTCCGTCATTCAGATTTAAATTCAAATTAATGTTAATAATGTTTTCTGGAGTAAATCGTTGTCACGACCAGAGAGATTCACAATTTTCAGTCAACATTTCTGTCGAACTAAACCGCTGACATTTCAGCAGCTCCCTTATTGTACAGTTATCCAAGACTCATTAACACAACAAGTGATGACAGGCAATTAAGTTAAATAAAATTACAATAGTCGACAACACATGTAAACAATTAAACACTTGTCGCCCTCAGTACTTCTGTTGTGAAACAGAACGCAATACATTCACACACACGCGAGCACAATAGTGACTTTCGAAAGGTTTAGTTACAGAGACAAATGAAGAATAATTAATCGTAGAAGGAGAAAATAATTATTACCTTCATTTCTGTAATGACAGACTACTAAATCAACACTTTAAATAGTTGCAATCCGGTTTTATGACTAAAGAACACTTTTCATTTAAGCTAAAATCGCTACATAACTAACAGGTTTCAGCTTCAATTATAAGTACTTTTACGCGTTTTTATCTTTTGATTATATAGTATTGCTGTGTTTTTATTACTTCATACTTAAAATTCTACTGTGACTAAAAGATTTTCTTTTTCGGAGTCTTCACGTCAAGTCCGCGTTTTTTAACTAGTTTTAAAATTGTTTAAAAGCAGTGACCGGAAAGTATTCAGCTTCTTAGCATGTGTCTATAATGTATCACTTAATCTTTATAAAATTGCATACCTATCGTGGGAGACCTTAACAGCTATTACATGAACAATAAGGCTTCTGTCAGACTCCTCATTTGGGATTGAGACGCTATTAAAAATTTACAGGCTTTGCAAAAATGCAATGCACAGAGAAGGGTATTGAAAATGCTTCAATAAATCTAAAAAATATATATATTTATGTTCATTCACCAATCAATGAATTCACTCTTCATTTACCAATGTACAGATTATAATTTAAATGTAGTCGCATACTGTGTACAACGTTATTGACAACAAAGAAGTAGTTTCTATGGAAACCCACCGGTTCCCATTTTCGATCACGCACCAGCGATCGGCCGCAAATGTGCGACACGTCCTTATAAACATTTTCAATGTTAAAAAGATTGTGGTTTACGTGACCGTCGCATTCACAATTACTAAACGAGTAGATCAGTGAATCTGCGATTGCATATGTATAGTTAACTTGGAAATGTATCCACGGAAACAAATCCAATGATTAACAAAGCCTTTGGAGAGGATTCCGTGAGTAATGCTCAATATTAGTTTGGTGGTACTGATATGGCTGGAAGTCGATAGAAACCAATCCACGTTTTAGAAGCAACATCAAGATAATGTTTAGTATGGTTTTTTCTAACCATGAAGGTGTATTCAGTCCAACGTGAGCATGTTCCCTCAAGTCAGACCGTAACTAAAGAGTGCTAAACAAAAAATCTTCGGAGTCTAAGGAATGTATTGCGGAGAAAAAGGAAGGGACTCTGGGAAAGTAGTGACTGCGCCTTCAGTACAATGCACTTGAACATTCTGGTACAAGATTTCTTAGCAAAACATTGCAATACAGGTTGTTTATTCACCCTACAGTTCTGATTTGGCCCTCTTTGACTTCTGGTTATTTCCAAGTTTAAAATCGGTGATGACAAATAGGAGACTTTTGATTGTGGATAAGACTGAGGAGAGTGCAGCTGTTGGCGATTCTAAAGGAGGATGCTTCAGACTGTTTCGAGAAGTAGGAAAAACACTAGGAAAAATTTATGAAGTCCCAACGAGAGTACTTGGGAAGAGCCAAATATCGCATTCTCCCAAGTAAGCTACTACATTTTTTTTTTAATGTTTCATGGCTGGATACCTTCCAAACATATCTTATGTTGCTTCGATCAGGAAAAAATGTTTGAACACCAGAGAAATCAATACTTATTTTTTTCGGTTAACATTTATCCAAAACAAACACGTTGGTATTACGCAATCGTTCTCCTATCATACGAGGTTTTGATCAAAAAGGTTCATGCAGTTCTTGTTTATTTTAAAAAATATGCCTTCATGCCATTGCCTCCTCCAAAGTAGTATCAGTCGAATGTAACACAATTACGCCAATCATGCACTTTTTGGTACAGCCTTGAGCTCGCTTAACAATTTTCGTTGAAATTATTACTATTGGAAGGAGGAAAGATCGCGCGCGTTGGGACACACCTGCGGCAGTTGCCGTGTCATCATTATGACGTTTTGTTTTGGCTAGACGGTCAAAATTCATAAAAAACAATGACGTGCCTCCAGGCGCATTATCGTACTCCAATTTTCATAATTCTTCCGTAAATCTGCCCGATTTGTACGAATAGCTTCATACGAAAGGCGTAAACATTCCTAATAGTACTCTTTATTTACCACTGCGGCTAGCAATGAAATTTCGTGAAACACAAAAACATAACCTTCATCAGACAACCACGATCTTCGACTCATTTACGGCGGTCTTCGAAGCATGTAAACCGCTTGTCCACGGACAGCAGTCCTCCAAGACGCCTTCTGTACACGTTTACCTGGACAGAGCAGCTTATGTTACAGGTAACACAAAATTTAACTCATCCATCTTGCACTGTTGAATGTCAAAAACCGCCCAATACGCCTGCCTAAACATGACTTACTCAGTTAGCTGAGAAATCTAAACTATGCATCAAATTTTAGACGATCGTTACTAGCATCTGTACCAATATCATATAAAACAGTTTATTTAATCGGACACTTGTAACGGTGAAAATTGCAAAATTGCACGAACTTTTTGATCAAACGTTATACAAATATTCAATACAAAGTAGCACTAGAAATAGTAAAAGTCGCCAATTTAAATGAAATTAAAATAATCAATGACCTTAAGAAATATCTGCATTTAAAACTTCTGGAGCACTGGAATGATGAATGGCTTAAGTCACCACCCGCCAAGCTATTCCGAGTGAGGAAAAATATTTACGAGCAGCACTCACTTGCTACAGACTCCAGGAGAAATCAAGTGGTCACAACAAGACTCCGCATCGGCCACACGCTACTGACTCACAAGTACATTTTCACAAGAGAGCCTCCTGCGAGATGTAATCGCTGTGGCACGGTTTTGTCAGCTTTCCATCTTGTTTCAGAGTGCCCTGCTCTTCAACATCTACGAAGCAAATTTAATATCCCTCCAGATGTGCGAAAAAGTTTAAATGGCAAGACTGCAGCCGCCAACATACTTCTACTCTTAAAGGAGATTCAGTTGTTAACAACAATATAGGTACGAACTAAGAAAATTATAAGAACATTAAAAATGGTGTAATGAAGTTAATGGATTGATATGTTATTATGACTTATTGTTATATAGTTGTTATATTTTGTTACATAGTGTTATATTTATTATATGTAAATTTAGTTATATTTATTTATGTGCACGATGTGTATTTATATTGTTTGTGTTGTGGGGGGTTAATATTTCTCATTTTATGTTGCATCAGTTAAACTAATATTGTTATTTGTTAAATATTTTTATCTGTCTCATTTGTTTACACTATTTGGTATTTAAACAAATATTTACTATTAATATGTTAATACATCTGTTTAAGGTTCTGTACAAATTCATTTTTGTGGTCGCTAATGACCGTTGCTGCAGCAACCTTATAAAAAAAATAAAAAAAAATATAAAAAAAAATCAGCAACACATCTGCTCAACTCAGAGGTTGGTGGGCTTGCAATCTCTCCCATTCCGTAGAGAGTCAATAAACCAACACGTGTATCTATTTTCCGTTTCCCAGACTTCTCAACTAGAGATTGCCACACCACTCCCAACATTTTTAAACGAGTTATATCCTATACGATCCTTAATGGAGAGGTTCCTCGTTGTCTTCTCCTATCACTGTCCTCGAATTGACAGCTCATCAGCCTTCAGGGATGGTTTCCCATCGCAAGGGAAAAGAGGGTGCCCTATCATTTAACCCGATCATCTTCTCTTTGGTAAAGATGGATTCTCCTTATCCAATGAGATGCTCGTTCTTACATTTGTTAGCCGCTTGTTTGTATAATATATATAATCAAACGTCACCCCTCACCGCCAAGGGCAAATTGAATGTCAGCAACTTTTCTTCATCGAGTCCAGGAATTTAATGACGTTTCACGATCTCTCCACTAATTTTAGAAGGCCAAAACGCATATACACAATTAACTATTTGTCACTTTTTATATATTTCTGTTGTTTAAAAAATGGTAAAATGATCTTAACAGATTTTGGATGAGTGGAATACCACACTGCGCTGTTTTCCAACTTCCACGTTGCGTGTGTCACTCATCACAACTCATTATCCCTGTCTCTGTTTCTGTCTTTCTCTCTTCTGTATCACTGTCCCCATTTCCCTATCTCGCTCTCTTTTATTTCTCTCTGTCTGTATATCTGTCTAGCTGTCTGTCTGTCTATCTGTCTGTCTATCTGTCTGTCTATCTGTCTGTCTGTCTGTCTGTCTTCTGTCTGTCTGTCTCTCTATCTCTATCTCTCCCCCACTCTCTCTCTCACTCTTCTCTTCTCTCTATTATTTTTTTTTCTATTTGTATCGGCCATCTGAGGACCACATCCCAATTCCAATTCTTTATTCCTTGTTCTTTTCTTTTTCTGCAATATTCTTTCATCTTCCTGAAAGAAGAAAAAATTAAAAAAGTAAAAAAGCAAAAAGCAATAAAGCGAAAAAAAGCAATATGTCTCTATGTCTCTTCTGTCTCTTCTTCCTGTCTTCAGTCCACCTTAAACCTGCGTTTTTCTCTCTCCTACTCTGGACTCTTTTCATTTTTAACAATTTTTCCCGAAAAACGTCTCTTTCAATTGCTTCGTCTGCTTTTATATTATTTTTTTATCAATCCTTTTTGAGTTCTTTAATACAACTTGATGTTGACTTCTTTTCCCACAGGTATTTGAAGATCTGTTTTCTTAACCTAATGTCGTCCATTCTATATAAATGTCAAAAATACTAGTAATCTTTTTCTCACTATTTCTGTTATATTTTCTGTACTTTGATATATTTCATCATTACTTCTTAATTTCCAACCTTCTAAAGTTTTTCGTGGGCCTAATATTTTCCTAATAATTAGTCTTTCCAATATGTCTATTAAGCCTAAATTATAATTTAATGCTAGATATTCACTCGCATATAAGCCTCACTACTGTACTGTAATGCCTTATTTTCGCATCTTTTGATATGCACATTATATTGTAAATATTATTAGTTATACCTTATGCACTTTCCATTTTATAAATCCCCTCTTCTATAGCAGATTTTTCTAAACAATTCTCTTGAATTATTTCCCCTAGATACTTAAATTATCTAACCCTCTCTATTCGACTAATATCCGTTAGCAGGAATTTTGGCGCATTTTTAATATTCGTAAGAAATTTGGTTTATTTGCAGAAATTCTTAAGCCTGTTCTACTGGCTATGTCCTCTGAAAAATTAACTTATGTTACTGCAGATGTCAGATACTTAGAAAGTATAGCAAAGTCATCTGCCAATACCAAACAGTTTATTTTAATATGTTTGTTCCTTCTTCCCAACGTGATTGGTGATTTTGAATTCCTTTAATTTTTCATTCCAAATTCTCACTACTTTCTCCAGGACACAGTTGAAAAGAATTAGGGATAAACCATCATCCTGTTTTACACCTGTATTTATTTTGAACGGTTGATATATTTCTCCAATGAATTTTATTTATTTTATTTTTGAGACTGTCACCGCAAAGGTATCACGGATTAGATTTGCCAATTTAGATTAACACCAAATTCTCGGATTATTTTATCTATAACTTCTCTATCAACAGAATCAAAGGCCTTTTTTGAAATCCACAAATGTTACTACAATCTTCTTTGAATTCAGTAGCCTGTGACGGATTATTGACTTCAAAGTGAATATTTGTTCTGGACAGGATCTGCCCTTCCTAAAGCCGCCCTGATATTCACCCAAATAGCTATCCAAGATATTAGTATTATTGTTGTTGTTGTTGTTGTTGTTTATTCAGTGGGTCCTACTAGAAAAAAAGTTCATCAAGTTTTCCCCCTATACAAAAAAAAAACTAAAAATATTATTATTATTGTTGTTGTTGTTGTTACTATAATTTAAGATAATTTACTTTAATACATTGTGCCATTTGTTAGAATTAACTCATTAACTATAGTTTCACAATAAATTCGTTTGGTGTCTCTGAGCAGAAATATAATACATACTAACACTTTTCATAGAAAGTAGGTCATAAATATTCCGCAAAACTTATGAAATAAAATGGTGTTCAGTCACAGTGCTGTCAGGTGGAATAAACGTTAGATGGAAGACGTAAAGTATATTCTAAAAGCTAAATTTATCAAAGGAATCAGTAAATAAAGTAAATTGTGAAAGAAATCCTCGTTAAAGGAATCACTTGTGTAAGCTTCAATGCTGGCGGCGCGGCTGCAAAGAGAGAATAAAAATTTATATCGAGTTTCATACGCCGTCGAGAAGAAATATCGATACTCTTGAGAGATGGATACGGGGTCGATTCCTCCGCTCGCTAAGTTCGAGTGTGACGTAAGTGCCTGCCGCCTCTATACCGACGATTCTTTTTTGTCTCTCTTTATACCTTTAACAATCCTCGAGACTATGCTAAAACTCAATTTAATAGACCGCTTACTTTTCAGAAGTATATTTATTTTGCAATACAGTTTACTTTGAAACTCGGGCATTCAGCGTGAATTAATTTTAAAGAATATTTATAAAAGTTCAAGATTATAATATACGTTAAAGATATAAAAGTAACTTACTACGCGATTTAATTTACTAGTAAGGTCCCTACCTTTCCGAACTGTTTTAGTATTTCTTATAAAATACAAATTATTTCCAAAAGGTTTTAAAAATACAAAAACACGTGGTACGTTTCACAGTTTTTATTTAACTCTGACAGCTGTTTCAGCTTCTCAATCTATTGTCAAAGAGATCAGTGAACAACCAGAACATCTGTTTAGGGCTTGTATCCTGACATGTGTGGGGTGCAAAGATTTAGTTTATTTCAGATCAAGATTAGTTAATTTTTATATTTTGCATTCTGATTATATTTAGTTTTTACAGACACTTGACCCCCCTCCATCTTCACACCCCACACGTGTCTGGATACACACCATAAACAAATGTTCACCACCCTGACATACTCTGTTTTACTTGTACACTTTGACAATAGCTTGAGAAGCTGGAACAGCTGTCAGAGTTAAATAAAAACTGTGAAACGTACCATGTGTTTATATATTTTTAAAAACCTTTCTATTAATATGTTTCACCAAGTGCCTAACGAGTCATCGATTAATATCGACAAATTACTTGTATGTATGAGGGCTTGGCGACTACAGCCTTTAGCCCAATGACGTCGGTCAGGAGTACTGCTATATAGTTGATTGTCATCTACATTCTAGCTACCAATGACAATGAAAATCCGTATAATTTACCATCCAGTGTCGCGTTCAATATTTTAACATCTTTGTCTTTCATCTGCAAACTTTGTATATTTTGTTTTAGCAGTCTTTGAGATTGTATACTACCTACATTTGTAAAAATATTTTAAACATTAACAATAAATAAATTATAAAGAAAATGTACTACTATTAGCATCCACGATTGAATTGTGTTACACAGAATAATCATTATTATCTTATTTCGGAGTAAGGTCATTGTTTCGAATTTCTGTAGTGTTTGAAATGTAATGAAGTGAGAAGGGATACAGAGACTAGCGTTTAACGATCAAGTAATTTGTTGAGGCGGACGATGACAGACTGATCAGCAAACAGAGGGAGCGTCAGTTTATTTTTTGTCTCAAAGCAATTACCCAGCAGGGAGTCTATCAACTGCCATTAAGTGTGCTAATTGTTTGGTCAACAAACTTTGTGTCGACGACGATTATTTTGACATGAAGTCCTCTGTTTGTACCGTTGTTATTTTTGTCCTTAGCGATGTTTATTTAATTTGGTCCTGGATTTTGTCACATAGTCCAGACAGGACGTACCTTCAAACAAAGATATATTGAACACACAAAGGTACTACACTCCACTACCGAATCCACCTTTGCAGATCACCTTATTGAAGCAAACCACACATACAAAAACATCGACAAAAACATGGATATTCTACACGTACACACAAAAGCCGAAAACTAGACACTCTTGAACAAGTGGAAATATACAAACACACAAAACACATAAAAACGATATCCTAAACGAACAGACACAATTCAAATCACACGAATTATTTGAACATATCACACCCCACACACAAAACATCGATCCATCAAAAGTCGATACCGTCGCCAAGAACAAGACGAACGTTGCTCCCAGTGGCAGCCACTGACCTCACGAAGATTTTAAAAAGCGAAAACTTGATCAGGCTATAAGGTAAACGTTCTACGTTTTTACCCATAAAAAATGTGTTCCGAGTCGGTAGCGATTAATTATATTTAATTAATTTTGTCTTGTATCTTGTTCGCCTTTGATACACGGGTTAGGCTTATTTTGTGTTCTATGTCCTCAATTCTTAAAAAATACTGAAATATATTAAAATGACAGAATGGGACTAAATTAGCAACAAGTACTATTGTTTTAGCTTTACTTTTTGTTAGCTTTATTTAGAATTTCTATCTGCCTGACTGTCTGTCTTTATCTGTTTGTCCCCCCTCTCTCTCTCTCTCTCTCTCTCTCTCTCTCTGCCGAGCTTGGTTCTGACGCTAGACAGAACTTTAAAAATTCGCTAATTTAATTTAAGGCTACGGACTAATTAAATCCCATGTTTCTAATTTCTGAGTAAACGTTTTTAGCACCGCACAGTAAAGGGGGTCTTTACAATAGCAGAGGATGATAGAGTGTCAGTAATAAAGAATTGAAAGAGACCAGTGGTGGTCAGAGACCAGTGGAGATCAATTAGGTTTCTAGTTTTTCGCATTCATTGTGTTTAGGAAATCTGGAGCATCAGGAAACTTTTTATATTCTGTTATTCATACAAAATATGTTTATCTCGGCCCTATGTCTTTATTGGACTCTTGATCTCTTGGTCATTAATTTTTAATTTCCCCTAAAAATTTCATTTCACTTATTTGTATTAGCCGATTTACTTCCTTGCCATCGTTTTATTAGCGTAGATGAGAGAAAATACTGCTACTACTTTAAAAAAAAAATTATATTCTTTTTATCACACTGTTCGCTGTATTCTTCCACGCATTTTTGTCACTACAAGGATATATTTGAAACATTTTTCATTTACATTAAAAAAACACCATTTACTATTATGCATGTACAATTATGTAATGCAGAAATTTGTCTGCTGATACAACATAACCTGTGCATGATATTATTTATCACTCAGAGATCTAAAACTGCAGCAAACACTGCAAACATGGCTGGGCGTCGTAAATCATATTAGTGCTATGTAAGCAGATTACGGGACGTGATAAATGGTTGTGCGTACCTCACTGCACTCTGTTACCCACTGAACTTTGCCGTGAATGTAACAGTCTTGTTTTTGCGTTACCAGATGGCGCAGTAGTAGACGTACTTGCTCCCAAAACGGCGGGTCATGGGTTCGTGAGCATCGTGGGATGACTCGTACATCACGATGCGATGCTACCTCAGCCGCTTCATGGAACCGATGCTCGATCAGAGGCGTAGCTAGGATGGGGGGGGCAAGGGGGCAGCCGCCCGGGCGGCACAGCCAGGAGGGCGGCAAAGTGAGCATAGACTTGAAAAAATTGTTTTCAGTTTATAAAACTACAAACAACTTGTTTCTTTGATATAACTATTCCTTAAGAATTATAGGAATATAAGATTTTATAAATGTAAAATTAAGAACTACAACAAGTTCTAAAGAGTTTATGAAGTCTTTTATTCAAGGAAAATCGAACCCTAAGTGTCGAAATATTACAACTAACAATGAATCAACTTGCGATCATAAAATGGATGGTATTAGCGACGAGTACATTAAAGTATTAGTTGATGAATACATTAAAGTTAACGACGTGAGTATTTGACTACGAAATTTGACGTTGTGGAGGCAAAGAGATTCGAATGTTTAAGACTATCTAAGGTAAATTCTAAAAATTACGTACTTTTTACTTTTAAGTATTAGAATAAAATACTAAAAATTTCAATTGTTGAAATATTTAACAATAAATTGTCCGTTTCTAAGCAATTGATAAAAATTAATTATTTTATTTATTTTAATTCAGACTGTCAACGACAGCAGACGTATTCTTTTGGTGTCTCTGCAAATAAATTCATCTCGTGGTCTGTTTACCCATTGTGAAATACTCGAGGTAATGGGGTTATTTGTTCCTTTGATTGCTACTATCAGGACACGGGCATCACACTCACCACACCCGTCTGGTGGACACATGGTGGCGTCCAGTTTGGGTGTTGGGGGTCAATGCAAGTGCGCGCGGCTTGCATTGATTCCAGCACGCATTCGTGCGCGCACACACATGTACGACCCGCGCGTACTGACTCACACCTTGCACCCCTTGAGCCGACACATGTCCCACGTGCAGTCTGCGTGTTGGGGTCAGTGCAAGGCGCGCGCTTGCTTCGATTCCAGCACGCACTCTGGCACGCGCACACATGTAGCGCTCGCGGTGCAGACACATGCTTTGTCGTTTTGATGGTGGTACTCAGAGTAGTAAAACTTTCTAACCTGGGGTATTTTCACATTGGACAAATACAACCAGTGTTGAATTTATTGCAGAGACACAGAACATCAAAACACATTATTATCAAACACATATTCGAACAAATGTGTGAATGGGTATATTTAATTGTAAAGTACTGAATGAATGAATGACTGAGTTGCAATAATGTAAAAATCATTGTAGACCTAAGAAGTAGAATAGTTTGTGGAAAAACCTTTTGGGTCTTTTTACACTTAATGGACGCATTTTGTTCATCTTTCATTAAACTGTGTTACAATCAGTACACGAATTATTTCCAAATAGCTTTCAGTAGCTTGCAGTAAACTTCCTGTGCTTTTGTACTACTTAGCTTTAAACGTCTACCTTTCCCCCTCACCCCTCCACATCCTCTAAATATCGTACGCTTGAGTGAAAGAATATACAACCACAAAGTTTTTCCGCTGACAAGTTCGATATGTCTTCCTGTGCTATCACAGACTGGATAAGTTACACGTATGCGGGAAGTTACCGCTAGCTCCGTGCTCCGTAATCCTGTAGAAATAGGGGACCGTGGAAAACTGACGAATTCATGGATTTTGTTGTCCATGACGTGTCCGTTGATCAACTAATTATAAGTATAACACTAGTAATTCGGAACGCTAAGTTTTTTTTATTGGTAAAATTTAACATTTGTAGCTTAAACCAGTTTTATAAGCTTCTTCAGAGGCTGCCACTAGAAGCGCTGTCCGTCTTGTTCTTGGTGAGGGCGCCGTCGTTCGAAAGATCGATGTTGTATGTGCAGAGGCATAGCTAGGGGGCCAAAGGGGCAGCCGCCCCGGGAGGCATAGCCAGGAGGGCGGCAAAGTGAGCGTAGACTTGAAAAAATTGTTTTCAGTTTATAAAACTACAAATAACCTGTTTCTTTGATATGACTATTCCTTAAGAACTATAGGAATATAAGATTGTATAAATGTAAAATTGAAGTCTTTTATTCAAGGAAAATTGAACCCTGAGTGTCGAAATATTACAATTAACAAGGAGTCAACTTGCGATCATAAAATGGATGGTATTAGCGACGAGGCAGTTGATAAATACAGTAAAGTTAACGACGTGAGTACTTCAAACTGTGAAAGTGTCAAAGTACACTTACCAGATTGAGGTGGTTCTAGTACCATGGTTGATGTTGCATCGTGCAGTCTTGAAAACAGAACAGGCGACGATACCAACAATGTAGACCGTGTTGCCGGTGCTGCTCTACAAGATATGGGAGCTTGACCAAGCGAGAAATCTCAATACTTCCGAGATATAATGGTGAATAGAGGAACAAGTCAGTTGCAGAACAAAGACAGCTATTTTCCTAAATATGAAGCCGGACGATCCTTAAACAAGTATTGGTTTGATTAAACCTTGCAATATGTCAAAAAGGTAAATCGCACTTGGATGTGTTTTTCTCCAACTAAAAAATCTCTATTCTGCTTTTGTTGCTTTTATTTCCACAAACAAATGTCAAAGAAGCCGTTTCTATACTAAAAATGGGTTTTCGTCGTGGTGAAATTTAAATCCCCGTATTCAGGATCACGAAAAAATGCTCTGCGTTTTTTGAATGGAAGGAATTGGAACGTTCTTTAAACAAAGGGGGACTTATTGATGATCTGCTTCATAAACAAATTAGTAAAGCAGAAAGAAATCCTCGAATTGCCACAGTACAAAATCTGGCACTGATAGGACATCGACAGTCAATTACTAACAATCTAATTCCTGGAAACTTTCTGGCTTTGTTAAAACACTTTTATAAATTTTTAACGTATAAAAATATACATTGTACATAATGTGTTAAGATACTTTGTTATGCTTTGGATAAATAAAGGATTCCCACTTCTGGAGAAGCTAACGGACAAATTAAAAGTTTGGAGTAATGAACTGTGTGACAATGTCGTTACTGAGCCAGAGTAGGTATGTAATGAAGGAGTGTCAGAATAACAAAAAGGATAAGAAGAAGCGCACGATACCAGGGGAGTATGCAAATGATTCTGCATTAACCGTTCGGCAAGAAATGCGACGTTCTCTAATAGAAATTTGGACATTGTTAGTTGAAATTTCAAGCCGTTTCTCTAACATAAAAGAGTTAGAAAATCCCTTTAAGTTTCCCTGTAAATTTTAGGCGTACGTAAATGATGGGGATATACATTTTAAGGAACAGCTTTCCCAAATCAATATTCAGTGCACAGTGCTTGCAAAACTGTATTCACGTGACCTAAACAGTGAAGAATTGTTCAGTGACTTGAAAGACGTCATACTTTTATTTAAAAGGGAAAAAGTGAACGGAGAACAAAAAGACTTAACACCTCAGGGACTGCTACAATACATTTCTTCAATGAGATTAGAAGCCTAAGAAACATTAGCAACAGCTTTAAAAGATTTTCTTAGTTTACCAGTGCCTGTGTCTTCTTGTGAAAGATCGTTTATTAAGCTCAAATTGATTAAATCTTACCTACGATCAACAATATCTCAAGACACTATCAAATCTAGCGATACTTTCAATTGAAAACGACATTGCTTTGTCTTTAGATTATAGTGATCTAATAACCCACTTTGCAGCAATTAAGACCAGGAAAGTTTCATTTTAAAATGTCTCATTTTAAATATTTATTAAATATTAAAAATAAATATTAGTGTTTATTAACAGAATACGGAACCATTAACCTGTAATGGTAAGTGACTTATTTTATTACTTTTAAAGTAATTTTTGTTTAATTTTATTTTCCTTTAGGATATTGTTTTGACGATGCGTTGTTTATTATAACATTTTTACGTTACAAATTCTTTATATTACTACGTTTCTTATAATCTATATTTGTTAATAATAAATGTATACAAACTGAATAGCAGTAATATTATAATCTGTAATTTCTTAATTTTGACTTAACAAATATTGTTAACACGTTTGCTGGACGTGCTTTCATTCAAAAATCTACACATTTGCATTTATTATGTACATTGTTTACTGGATGAGCCTCAATTTTCGCTATTTTGTCGCCCTTTAATTGTAAAGGTGAGGCGGCCGACGATCTCCTTGCCACGGGCGCCAAAAAGCCTAGCTACGCCACTGTGCTCGATCTAGTATTTTTCTAACGAGAGATCTTCAATTATCGCATCCCAATTTCTTCAACAATATCAGGAAACTAGGTATAAGGTTTAAGTTGACTTTCACAAAATCTGATGGAAAGAAACGCAGTCTTAGATATATGAATGAATGGTATACCAATTGCGTTATGGTGGAAAAAATAATATTTTTACCGAAAACGTTATTCATTCTGTTTCGTCGTTTTGTGTAAATTATTACCGAGTAAAAACATTACACCGGGGTCCAAAAAGGGTGTGATGCGAACATATGCTTTCATAGAAGAGAAATGCACCAGCCTCTCCACCCCAACTCCACTCTCACCTACACGTCGGTGGGCCCTGTTACGCCGACCAATCCACTCCAAGGTTGTGGTAACCAATCCCTTCGGCGGAGTGGATCGGTAAGCAAACGAGAGATGGGAGTTCTGTCAGGGCAGTCTAGGGGTATCATGGGTCCTGGCCGGGCAGGATAGTGGACATCGACAGCAGGGTGTGCATCTAGTGTGGAGGCGGAGGAGGCTATAGCAGCCCAACAGCTGCACACATGGGCTGAGTCAGTTAGCCTACTGCGAACGGGCAGAGAGAGCTCGTCAGCTGAGGTGAAGGGGAAGAGCACCCCGAAACCAAAGTTCCTGGTCCTCCAGGTTGAGGGTTGGATCGGAGAATTCACATAGCCCATCTGTAAAACTTTTATGTGCAGAAACCTGTCAGTTTCTCTCGCCAGTTGGGAAGACGGTGTGAACTACGTTGCGCGCCGTATCCTTGGGACCAGGAACTGGACAGCAGCTGCACTTGACCGGGACAACTGGCGGAGGCTGATAAAGGAGGCCTTGACGGGTTGTTGAGCCGCAGAAGAAGAAGAAAAACATTACACCATTGTAATTTTTAAAGTTATTGTTACTAATTTGAAACCACAGAAAACATTTCCTCTAATATTTTTATCTGAAGACTTAGTTCTTGAGTTCCTTTGAAACTAGATATACGGGTATACCCATAACGGTAATGGATATATGAGTAAACATTGATGAACAGTCAAAATTAATAGTTAAATGGCTACTAGTTGAAAAGGAAAAAGCGGAAAAACTAAAAGTATAATTTCATTTTTAGTTTTCTATTTCGCTACCCTTGCAACAGAACTATCCAATGTCCAAATTCAAGAATTTTGTTGTTTTGTTTTTTATGAGCACTGCACTCTGTCATTGTGTAGGTATTGAGTGCAGACATACCAATTTTAAAAATAACTTATTTTGCATAGAACCGAATTAGCCTGGGTCCATCATCATAAATTAACTTTATTTTTAACTTTCCATTTTTTTAAATGCTTAAAATTTATTTATAATGTAACCGAAATGTGTATAATACTATTATAAATTGGGTATAACACTTTTGTCTGTGTTCCTTAGAAAAACTATAAACAAATTAAACATTCAAATTGCTCTCATGAACAGTTGTGTTTTAGGAAACAGGCTACTTCTGTTCGAAGATAGCAATTTGCTGTACAGATTTTTAGACTTTTATAATCTTGAGTTCGAAACGTTTAAAGCTCTATCATAATTGAAAATACCGAAAGCCTTGACGCAAGCAGTAAAAAATCTATATAAAAACAACAACGTACAAATTAAAGTAGGTAACAAAATTGTCTGTAGGTTTAGCACATCCAAAGGGTTATTGCAAGGCTGCCCAACATCACCCACGCTGTTTAAGATATATTTAGAATATGCATTAACCATTTGGAAACAAAAATGCCATGGAATGGGAATACAGATACGAAACGAACACCTGTACACACTATGCTTCGCTGATGACTAGGTAGCCCAGGATGAAGAAGATCTAAGCTACATGGTCAAAAAGCTGAATTAAGAATACACAAAGAGGGGATTGGAAATAAACATAAAAAAGGCTGAATACTTGGCAATTGGAGACGAAGAAACAACAGATTTAGAAGTAGACGAAAATGTTAAAATTAGGGGAACAGACAAATTCAAGTACCTAGGATTCACACTGAGTAAACAAGGCACAACGGAAGAAGAAATAAAAAGTAGATTAGGGCAGACTAGAACAGGGATTAGACAATTACACAGTGTTATATGAGACAAAAATATTAGAAAAAGCACCAAAAAATGATATATCAGACCATAGGCCAAAGCATTATGACCTGTGCAGCAGAAGTAATTAACAAAAAGAATGAAGGAAAGATTCTTGCAACAGAGATGTAATATTGGAGGAGGTGCTGTGGAATAATGAGAGCAGACCGAATAACAAACGAGGAGATCAGAAGAAGAATGGAAACGGAAAGAAGTGTAATTGACTACATAGAAGAGAAAAGATTGGTGTTATGTCCGGAGAGCCCAAAATAGGTGGATCAACAAAGTGACGGAATGAAATCCATTAGGAAGGAGAAAAAGGGGAAGACCGAGAAGATCTTGGAGGGACGAAGTGGATGAATCTATGCAACGTATAGGACTTCAGGAAGGACAATGGGAACATCGGGAGAATCGGAAAGCCAGGTTGAAGGAAGGGAGACGGCACTAGCTGTAGCAACCCTTATTTATACATAAGGGTTACATATACCCTTAATTATACATATAACCTTGAGTTCGATTTTCTACTGTATCGAAAAACGTATTATTGTTTCCCTTATAATAAGTTATTGTGAATATGACATTGCAATTTGGTACTGTAATGGCCCTACACCTCACAGTGATATGGCATACAGATTAAATAAACAAGCAAATGATCAATTAAATGATCCCATTAAATTATAAGACGTAGATCTTATTAAAAAAACAACCTTCCAGTTTCTGTCTCAAATAATAAGCCTACACTTTACAACTACAACACAATAATACTCACTTTCTCTCTCCTCGTATTTCAATTTCTTTTTCCAGTTTTAATTTCCGACATTAAATTCATGCGTTTAGTTTAGGGGATTCTCTGACATTTTTCCCAATAGAATTTCCGGAAACGTAAAAACCGAATTTCCCAAATAGTTATTTATCCAAATCGAATATCTTGAATACATTTTCCCGAAATGAATATCCTGAATATATATATATATATATTTTTTTTTTTTTATATAAGTAACTCGATGTTTCTTGCAGTGATTATATAATTTGTGATGTTTCAATTTGTTTCTTCTGCAAGTAGTATAATTTTGTATATTCTTTTTAACACCTGACGCACGTTTCACTGAAAAATATCAGTATCATCAGAGGTTTCTAAGTAAATTAATAACAATCGAAATAATTCTATTAATATAAAATTAACGAATAATCGAATTTGTATCGATTTTAATGTAAAATAAAATAACTGATAATCGATTTAGGTCGATTAGTTAACGATTGTTTTAATGTTTATTTTCTTCAGCAGCTGTTTTCTCGGTTATATTTGAAATTTTGTTGTTTATATTTTATTCATTTTTATTTTTTAGTAAATTTATAATTTTAAATAGATCGTCTTGTTTTGTTTTTATTTGGGTGTGTTCTTTAATTAATAAATTACTGTTATTGTGTTTGTAAATGTTAAGATTTTCCCAAATATTCATTTTTGACCTTTTTGTATGTTTTTAATTAATTTTATATTTTCAATGTTTGGAACTGGTGGTTATTATTTAGACAATGTGTGGCTAAATTAGATTTATAAATATTTATAATATATATATATATATATATATATGTTTCCGTATTAGTAAACATGGGAATTAGTTTAAATTCAAATCTCGAAATTAAACATTTACAAAATGTTCAGTGGCCACAAAATTCAAGTATAAATTAATAAATCGCTCATTTTTGATAACCTCTGTTTCTATAAAAATAGAGTCTTCAATCGAAATTGTTGGTAATGACTTAACTTATAGATGGTTTCGTGTACGTAAGATCAAAAACTATCAAAGGTTACGTTAACGTGAATGCATTGCAAGAGCAGTGACTATTCCAGAAGCACAGCAGCGTACTGAGCTGAAAAAAGGTCTGTTACAATTTCTACATAACCATCCACAGATTTTGAGTACAATTTAAGAAAAATGAGTAGATAAAAGTGACAAAGCTAAAACAATACCTGTACCGTAAATTTTCCGTGATATTAACTTTCCACAAAATACATATTCGTGATAATAGATTCAGGGAAATGTTCAGGAACAAAAGTTTAGTATGCTCTGTTATGGACTACTTTTAATTTCATTATTCTTGTTTGTTTTGCCCTCCGTAGAGAATAGATTAAGGTTTATTATTTGTGGTTACTTTTAGAAATTTGGGTGGACTGATAAAACTTGTACCAATTATGTTTGTTGATGTTACTTCAAAAACTGACGTAGAGGTTTAGTTCAGGATAGACATGATGGTACCGTATCTTAGTGGTTTCTACCTTTACAATAGGCCTTCTCATATCTCTGTTACCTCCAGTTCTTTACACCTGTAAGGTCTGTCATCATTCTATACCTACAATGTGTCAACTTGAAGCGGTCTCTTTGATCTGTCAAATCAAGTCTCTTTTCTGTGGCTCTTGTTTGTTTCCAAGCCCTGACGCTATTAGGGCATACAAAGGCTAGGGCTGTTCTTATTGTTTTTTCTTTGTCTTTCAGAAAATAGTGTGTCATCATCATCGTCATCCTCAAGGTTTAAACCAAGATTGGGGATGCGCCAGTCATCCATTCGACAAAGATGTTCC
Source organism: Magicicada septendecula (assembly GCA_034769895.1). NCBI lineage: Eukaryota > Metazoa > Arthropoda > Insecta > Hemiptera > Cicadidae > Magicicada > Magicicada septendecula. The sequence goes on along the minus strand of CM068368.1, from coordinate 883,021,115 downwards.
CACCAATTCAGCCGATACTGGGCGGTCCTCTCGAGTATACTCATAATAGTCAGTTCCTGCCGTATATCTATATCCGTATATATACCGTATATCTAAGTTTCACGTTTTGCTGGGCTAATATGTACGACTGGTGGAAGGGCCGCTTGCAAGGGTTAAGTGTAAAGACTTCAACGGTTAGTGTGCAGGAAATAGACATGTAATATTGTACGAGGAACAAATATAGAGACCCACCTGTGTAGCAACAATGAGGAAATTCCAATAATATTGGAACGTTAGATGAACTCAGTCTATGAGGATAGAGTACACCAGATGCTTATGGTATCTGGCCGTAAGACCACAGGTCTGGCCCGATTTTATTCCTAACTCTACTCCTGTGTCGACAACATATTTTCGTTGCGACAAATATTTGAGAAATGAACGGAAAGGAATTTAGAAACGCATTTGGTATTTATAGACCGCGAAAAGGCTTATGACAATGTCCCACTATTCAAATTATTTTAAACTTTATAAAATAGTGGAATTAACCCCATATACGTAGGAAGTGTATATAACATCTACAAAAACGTTCAAACCAGAGTGAAAATAGGACGAGAATTGTCCGAGTCGTTTAATATTAGTAAGGGACTGAAACATGGATGTTGTTTGTCTCCCACTTTATTTAAAGTATATATGCAAGGAGCACTGGAGACATGGATAAAAACAAGTGCAGCAGAATGGGAATAGAATTAGAAGAGAAGTGTTTATACACTCTCTTATTCGCAGATGATCAAGTGGTGATAGCCAATGATGAAGAAGATATCACTTATATAATGAGAAAACTAGTAGAAGAATACGATCGATGGGGATTGTACATAAACTTCGAAAAAACAGAATACTTAGCCACAGGAAGTCCAACATCAGATCTTCAGTTATCAGGTAATACTTCCATCAAAAAATGTGAAAAGTATAAATATTTAGGAAGTATAATAGCGATGATGGAATATGTGATGAAGATATAAGTATTAGTATTAGGAAAAATCACCATACGCCAATTAAACTTACTTTTATGGTCCACCGAAATCGGGCTACCGACAAATATCAATATTTATAAAGCCATTGTTGAACCAATTACCACGTATGGGTCAGAATGTTGGACCATCAACGAAAAGAACCGCAGGAAGATTGAAGGTGTAGAAATGGACTATCTTAAACGAGCTTCCAGAGTTTCTCGTCTGGACGGTGTAAGGAATGACGTAATAAGGGAAAGAACAAATAGGAAAGAAGCTGTACTAGAAGATATAAAGCGTAAACAGCTTTCCTGATATGGACACCTAATGAGAATGAGTGAAGAAAGAGTACCTGTGAGTGTATTCAAATACAGCCCTAGCAACAGAAGAAAAAGAGGCAGACCTAGATTAAAATGGATAGAAGGGATCGAAAGGAGTATGGAAGAAAAGAATCTGAAGAATGAAGGTACACAGAATAAGTTGATATGGAAACTGAGATGCGGGATGTGGCAGTACCTGTGGGATCCCCGCCAATATATATTTTTATAATAGCCTAAAGCTTACCAGCGCGCAATCAGAACTCGCTGGAAACCAAGTCTCTCCACTGAAAAGATGAAGAATAAAATAAAAAAGTGGAAAAGAAAAACACTGAGACTTAGCAGACCATTGGAGGATGACTCCATTCTACTAAGCTGCAGGGGGCAAATTCGATTTCGTTTCGGTTATAAAACATTTCAGGCAACGTTATCATGACTTGATAGTTTTATCGTTCTTGTCTAATTCATGTTACAGTGTCAGTGTACTATTCTTGTGTAAGATTATTCACATGACCTCATTGACCCCGCCACAGGCAACACATTAATGCTCACTGGCCGCAAACCGTAGAGAGAGAGAGAGTTAGTTAGAGGAAGAGGGAGGAAGGAAGGTTTAGTAGACAGATAAAAAGGCAGACAGAGAGAGAGACAGACAATGTTGTCACAGTTAACCGGGACAGTGCATACAGAAACTGTTTCAACACTATTGCAATGGTCAAATAAACCACTTGTAATTTCAACCCATGTTCACCTAGCCCATGTATACGAGGTGTGTTAAAAAAAAAGACCTAAATTTTTGAATACCATATCAACCTGTAGAAACAACGCGCTGTGACTTTGAGCGCGCCTGGCATTAATTTTTAACAATAAACTGCCATTTATTCTGTTCCGCTATCAGCATTAGTCTTGAGGTATATCAGATTGAACACGCTGGCCGCCGGATTAGTAACAATCTGATTAGGAAAGATCTGGCAGAACAACGTCTGAAACTTTGCGGCAAAACTTGGTTAAACTTTACACGGACGTTCTGGTTTTTGAATTGAACATACGTGAGGCCTCCACGAACCGAACGATTACTTTAAGAAATTTTAAAGAGGGTAAAAACAATGGGCGGTGCAGATCAGAGCGATGTCAAAGATCATGGGGAAGAGAGCTCGTGATGTGGTAATAAATCAGCATCCATAGAAGATCGTAAAACTAAATACTGATAAAATATTTAAATGTATTGTATCACTGAAAAAAGTTCTTACTGCGTTTGTTGACGACGATCAGAAAGCGACCCGTTTTGATATCGATCTACAACTGTGTACCAATCCAATGACAACTTTGTACTGCAAAGGAAATTGCTCTGTAAAGATTTTACGAGGCTAGCAGATAAATTTTACGACACGTAAGTTATATTAAGATCTTTATTGGACCCAATTTTTGGTGTATTTGTCCCTGGTTGGAGTAGAATTTCCAATTCTGAATCTTCGCTAATGTTGAAGTTTCTTGTGGTTATGGATTACAATGGATTTTGTGTAGCAATAGTTTTTCTTCACTTGATCGTAAGAAAGTGAGGTTCAGCATTCGATTTTAATTTTCTTTTTTTTTGCTTTTTTCTGTACTCGATTACATTAATTTCTTTGAGTCATTGGTTCTCTTCATTTTATTTATTATTTAATGCTTTCATTTCGAATCATGTTACTTGGATTAACTGGAAGATTTATTCTTTTAGATTTTTCCTTTCTTTATTTCTATTCATAAGCTGAACTATCCTCTTTCAACGATAACAATCGAGTAAACAAACTTTCTTGCCTTTATGTCGTCCTTGACAACCAATCTTTGTTCTGTTATTGGTTAATATTTGTAATTCTTGAGCCATAATTAAAAAATGTTCTTGCATCAGTTTACTGGATAAAATACTTCTTTACCAAAGTCACATTATATCCTATTGAATTTTCACAGATTCTTTGTTATAAAATTACATGCATTTTGCTACCTTTCTCCTCTTCGTTTTAAATCCGCCGGACGGTGTGTGCCCGTGCCCACTACAGCGTGTATAGCTCGAAGACTAATCATGTTCCATGATCATGACGGAACGGAGAAAACCGCATTCCGACGTCAAAACCTGTCACTTAATTATGCAGCTCGCTCTATGCGAACGTAAACGTGCAGCTCGCTCTATATTCGGCCTTTTTTTTTTTAACACACCTCGTATAATTTATTTGAATTACTTTCTACTTTTAACTTAGCTGTGTACAGACCTTTTTGTGTAATTATTTGATGGCTGACCTGTCTCTATCTCACCTCTCAACGCGCTGCTACGGCAACTGAAAATATATTTTTGATTATCCAAATCTTATCAGTTTCAACTGTAGAGCTAGAAAACGTTGGAAACTAATCCCTTCAATGAAAAGAATAAGAAAAGATTAAAAGGTTGCGTGTTTAAAGTAGTATATTGTTGCATAATGGGAGCGCATAATCCGTTTCATGTGATTGTTTTTTTATCAGTACCATTATACATTATTTATATCTGCATAACTATCACACATTTGTGAAGCTTACATATTTGTCTAACACGTGTCAAAAAGACATAATACAACAGTTTAAAGACAATTGAAATTGGGGAAAGGAAACCTATCAACAAGGAAAGGACGGTGACGAAAGGATACAAATATATGTCGAATAAATTTATATAACATTGTTGCGTAATACGGAACGTTGTCTCGGCCACCACACCAGAGGCCAAATGTGTGTGTGTGCGTACATATTGCTGCTACTTTCAATTACGTGAAAGACAATTACGTGACACTTATTGTGCGTCAACAATCGAGTATATTCCAGACTGTGCCGGTCAGCGCACTGTGTTCAAGGACTCTGTTTCTAGTGGATTCGAGAGCACTTGTTTGTTTAACACGTCACCCAAAGTTGCCGATTATTCTGGCATCTCAGTGAGGTATTTATATTGAAGTCTGTTGAAATTGAATTATTAAAATTACTTTGTGTGCCCAGGTTCCCTTCCTTGCAACTTCTTTTTTTATATTTTATACAAAACATATTTTAAGACTTATAGCCCCATCATCAGGTATTCAGCGACGGTCAGTTTTAGTTTACTTCGGGCGATTACTCAGTGTGTTTCAAGTGGCTATAATGAAAAGTGATTATTGTGCGAGACAATATAATATAATATAATAATCATATCTATTATTTGATATTATTATTGCATGTGGACACACTTAATTTAAATTATTGTACAAGTATAATCTTGTTGAATAACTTGTTGATTACAAACTGTTAATTGTGATCATTAAAGCTGGTGATCAGTGACTTCACTGGTGTCTTGTATTTTGTTTTCCACTGTACCATACAACGATCAGTGAGACCGTCGTAACAATATTAATTATGGCATGTGTGTGTGTGTGTGTGTGTGTGTGTGTGTGTGTGTGTGTGTGTGTGTGTGTGTGTGTGTGTGTGTGTGTGTGTGTGTGTGGGTGTGTGTGTGTGGGTGTGTGTGTGTGGGTGTGTGTGTGTGTGTGTGTGTGTGTGTGTGTGTGTGTGTGTGTGTGTGTGTGTGTGTGTGTGTGTGTGTGTGTGTGTGTGTGTGTGTGTGTGTGTGTGTGTGTGTGTGTTATAACTTTCAGATTTAATTATAAAAGTTGAAAGTTATCAAACATGTAATGCAATACTTGTTAATGTTAAAATAATATATCACGAAAAGCGCTTAAAATAAATATGGGTATCTTCAACTCAAATGATTTTCACTTTTTCTTTAACAATGAGGCATTACATTTAACAAATTATGCGAGTTAATACATATTATCGTCTTTTAATGGTCCAGATCAATTATTAAAATTAAAGAAGAGAATAGTTTATATGCTAAGCTTGTTTTGTATACAATAAAACAAACGTGAAAATATTAAACACATACAATTCTACGCTACAAGGCAGTAAAGTGAATTTACACAAGACCATTGCGAAAATTGAGACAAAAACCACCTGTACTACAAGAACTGCGCATTAAATATTTAATGAAAACGGAATTGGCAACAAGTTGGGAGAAGAGAAATTATTTGTAGTGCAGTTACGTTAGAACGCGCTCCACGGTATCGATACCGCTCGCAGGAAACGACCGCATCATTTCTAGTGTTGGGTGGGTGGGGAGTTGAACGCACGACTTGCTAACCTTTTTATTCTCATATCTTTCCCTCTAAGAGACTTGGTAATTCTTTTGGCGAGAATCTCTTTTTTGAATATTTTCTTTTATTGGATTTTCTAATTTCATATTTCTGTTCATCTCAGTGAATATATAATACAGCGTAGGATAAGCTGTATGTTAATTTCATCTGTATTAAACATGCAGATTCTAACACAAATATAAAATATGTACCCACACACATGGTCACGTTTTTGAGTATACTGTATATTTTTTTTATTTATTGCAATACAAAGTTACTGTAAAATTGTTTCTTTATTTCAGTTGAATACTTATTTTTATATTCTTTTCCTATTTTATGTACGATGTATATTGTTACATGATGTTTTTCCCATCATCTTGTTGTATGATTGCCTAAGTAAAGATATTTACAAACCCTAGGAAAGTACCAGAAAACATAAAGTAGCCTTAAATGACTACTAATTATAGGTTTTATAATAATGGTTAATAATAAATAATGTTTTAATAATTATGTTTTGAACTATTAAAGTTAGTAAGACTAGAAGGACAATTTTTGTAAATACTTACCACGTTAATACTTATTCCACTATGTGTGTGCAAGTTGAGATTGACTCATAAGTTCAATAAGAGTTGTGATATGTTTATAATGGAAGTAGTTAATAGTAAAGAATGTTAGAATAATTATGTTTTGAGATATTAATGTTAGTAAGTAAGGAGGACAATGTTTTGGGGACTATTTACCATGTGAATACCAATTTTATTATGTTAGTTAAAACTGGAATGGATCCATAAGTTTAATAAGAATTGCAATATGTTTCATAATAGTTGTTAGTAATTAATTGTTTGATGTTGATTGATAATATATGCTGTAATATTATTTAAACAAATGTTAATGTTAATGGAAGGGTACAAAAATTATAATAATAGAGATATTTGTGAAACTAGGTATGTTAGGCATGTAGTTAAGGAATTTGGAAAAGAGTTTATAGTAAAACTAGAATAATTACTGTCATGTTGAACTTTGTTATTACTGATTATATCTAATAGTTTTAGTAAAGTGAAGGGTATAAAAAAAACTACAGTAATTATAAATAATTTTGTACAAATAGTTAAAAGTGTAAACTAGTAACTCTAGAAATATGGAATGGAAACTAATCAAAAGTGATATCAAAACAATCAGTGTTCTATCAGAAATTCAAAGATACTAGTATCTTGAAGATAAAGAACATATAAAAAAGTTATAACAATTTTAAGAAAATTGTATGTAAGATGTTAGAAGTTTGTTTATTTTGAGGCTCTGAGAGAACCATAGTAACTCAAGATGGTACAGTTTAAACCAATGAAAGCTAAGTTATAGGCCTTAGCAACAGACATGTTATAAAAATAATTGGGAATTCCATTATTAGAACTGAACGAGAAAGGATGATAAAAAAAACGAGAGACCAATCTAAAATATTTCGAGTGTAATAACAGTTAATGTAATTAAAGTTAAATCATTTTAAAAGATCGAATGTTTAGAAGAAAGAAGTAAACCATTATTCGAAAGGAGGAAGCCGATGAACATATGAAGAAATAAATTCAGCGTATCCAGGAAGGGAAGTATTTTTGCTAATAACTAAACTGAAGAAGTTACATTAGTGTCCCAAGTTTACACTTGACAAAGAAACTGTTTACACTTTTTGATTAAAATTATATTTTAACTTTTACTTGAAAAATAATTAATAAACAGTCTTATTTTCATGGTCAAAACTATTAATGTATGGTAATATGACCATTTAAAGTGTATTAAACATTGAAAATACGTAGTTCAACATAACCTAAAAACACTGAACACTGTAAAGTTAGTAATAAACTCTTGTTAAGACACTCTGTATTTAATTCTAAGTCCGTGTATTTTGGTACTTTTCCGAAGATCATTGTAGTTTATATCGTAGCCAAAAGGACCTAACGTAAAACAGCTTTAATTGTATCTTATTTAGCAATTATTAAAACGCAAATATTGTGTACCCTGGGAGGTGGGAGTAACTGCTGCCATTCTGAGCAAATTTAAAGAACAGCCGGCAAGACTTTGTTAATAATTATATCTTTCTTTTACCAACATTTAATAAGGAGAATAAAGGATTTGAGTTAAATAACACCATATAAAAGGTTTTCTTTTTTTTCCTTAGTTGATAGTTTTGTATATATGATATTATGTATAACATATAATCGAATGTTAATTTTTTCATCAACTGGCATAGGTTGATAACACTCCCGACAAGAAAAGTATGGCACAAGATTTGAATCTGCCTTACTGAGAATTAGTATTCACAGTATTATATTAAATAAAAGATATAAAAATATAAAAATTAGAAGGAAAGAGAAACTCTTGTGATATATGCAATATTAATTACAGATTAACCAATACATTTTATTTGCAACATACGATTGCAAATTGGCGCTCAACAAACATTACCCTGACAACATAATAATCCTTAAAATTACTGAAATTTTATAATAAAAAACTACATTTTCTTAATGTGTATGTTACAAATTGACTCAACCAACCCGTGGCTAGTAAACCATACGATAGAGATGATTATTTAGTACGTTACAATATTGATCGCTGGAGATCGTCTTCAATAGGTGAGAATACAGTTTGTTCATCCCCGAAGAGAACATATCTACATAATGTATAGTTTTTGAATCTTGGGTCATAAAGGAAAAAAATGAACAGAAGTTACAAACAGCAGAAATTAAATTTCTGAGATCAGTTAAAAGGTGTAACAGACGAGATCATATAAGAAATGAAGAGACAAGAAGTGATTTAGATATTTTTGCAGTTAATGAAAGGATTAAAGGTTATATAAGAAAATTGATTGAAGACATAGATAGAATGGAAGAAAGTAGAATACAAAAGATAGAGAAAGTTTATAACCCTAGAGGCAGAAAAAATTTGGAAGACGTAATAAAAGGTGGACTGTGAGAATTGGAACGTAAGAATAGGAACAGGCCGCTAAACCCTCAAACCGTTAAGATGATGATGATGATGACTTATTATTCATTGAAACATTTTGGTTAATATTGTCAGATTCAGTAGGTCTACTTAGTTGCTTTGAGGCGTAGTATAATATAACCCAATACTCACATGATACGTTTTCCCGCAAATGCGTCTGCTATACGCTGTCCAAGTTTAAAAGTTCAAATAATTGTAAAATGTGTGTTACAAAAGTCTGTTGAAATTAAATTGTTAAAATTACTTTGTGTGGCCAGGTTCCCTTCCTTGCAACTTCTTTTTTTATATTTTATACAAAACGCATTTTAAGACTTATAGCCCCATCATCAGGTGATAAAATATGTTAACTCACATGGAGTACGTCAATTAATAAAAGTAACATTTTATTTCTCACTTTAATCGAAGCGGTTAAGACTTTATACAACGGATTGAAAGCGCACATAAAAATTGGAAGTAAAGTCTTAAAAGGATTTAATGTTAGTAAGGGCCTGAAGCAGGGATGTTGTCTCTCACCGACGCTTTTTAAAATACACCTGGAACCTGGTGTGTGTGTGTGTGTGTGTGTGTGTGTGTGTGTGTGTGTGTATGTGTGTGTGTGTGTGTGTGTGTGTGTGTGTGTGTGTGTGTGTGTGTGTGTGTGTGTGTGTGTGTGTGTGTGTGTGTGTGTGTGTGTGTGTGTGTGTGTGTGTGTGTGTGTGTGTGTGTGTGTGTGTGTGTGTGTGTGTGTGTGTGTGTGTGTGTGTGTGTGTGTGTGTGTGTGTGTGTGTGTGTGTGTGTGTGTGTGTGTGTGTGTGTGTGTGTGTGTGTGTGTGTGACCAGTTGATTCCTGTAAAGCGTCACCCCTAAATAAACGCTATTAATTATATGAATTATTTAAATTGTAAAGAGTGTGTGCATAATATCACAAAACCAAATACGCCACAGTGTGTATAATATAAAGACGCACGTGTGTACAAAAAATAGTGCGAAAATAATATAAAATGCGATTATAGTGAAAATAAATATAAATAAAACTTAACGTATATTAATTAAGATAGGGAAAAACGGTTTATACACAGTGAACACATAAAAATTACCGACAAGATGAATAGCGGGTAATTTGCAAAAGACTTCGCATGTTGCGAAGATAACCGAAATAAGTGTCAAAATAATCGTGTTTAGAAAGGGACGCCAACGACAGACTGATACCTGCAGAGGATTGTCGAAACATGATTTTTGCCCCCTAGGGTATAAATACTCGAGACACACCAACTTATTTCTCTTTTTCGTTCAACTACCGTGGCAGCCGGAGGCTCTGCCCAACGACAACAACTCTTTCTCGATCAACCACAGCGGCAGCCGGAGGCTCGGCCCGACTACTCATCACTTTCGAGAGATCAACGCTGCAGCCAGAGGCTATGACGGAAGACGAGGGAGCAGTCAAATACATGGAATAGCGTCCAGCGTACGGAACGAGGCAACGGACTACGGAGAGGATCTGAAGGACGAGGATCAAGGACTCCAGGACTGCACGACTACAGAGGATCATCCAGGATCAAGGACCTAGGACCAAAGAGGATACGCTGAGTATTACCGCTACAACTAAGGTGAAACAAAACCATGTATTTGTAAAAACAAAAAGACTGAAGTAAAGTCAATTAACCATGTAAAAAGAAAGACAATATAATTCAAAGTGGAATTAATAATTTTTGAAAATGTAAATGTTTATTTGTATAGTAGTTTAGAGTAATGTTTAAACGTATGAAAGTATAATTTTGAATAAATAGTTTAATCAATGATATTTAAATTAATCAGAAAGTAAATAGCAAATTGTTTTGAAACACAGAAATGCATATGCAATAATAAAAAGAAAATAGATTATTAAAAAGAGATCAGATAATTTAATAGTTATCAAAGAAATGAGCAAGTCGAGAGCAATATTATATAATAACAAATTTTTATTGTAGTATATTATGTTCTATGTGTAATACGAGGTACTACTTATATGTTAATAACTAGATGTGTACTATGGCTACACACATGCGAATAATAGTGATAGTTTAAATCGCAAAAAAAATTTAAAATTTTAATTAATAAATTTTTAAATGGTTCTAAACAATTTCACGTTGTGTTATTATTATTACGATTACAGCTGTCATAATTTTATAGCGTAAGTAATGTTGCTAATAAACGGCGTTAACGTTATAAAATATATGTACACATTTTATTTCTCTTTGTACTAAGTAACCAACCGAACATTTGTATTGAAGCAAATGATCGCCAGTGTATAGACAGTACTATTTTTTTCTCCCTGATTATTACCTAAGTGTAGAAGTATAGGCTTTAACTTCTGTACAGGCAATTACTAATTGTAAACAGCTTCAATCAGTCAGTTTGGATTTCCTTTCATTTTTCTTTTCCCGACGCTATAACCCAGCGTGGGTTTTAGTCTGCTCAATGACTTTCTCCCATTCCGCCCACTCATTACACATCCGTCTCCATCCCCTCACGCTCATACATCTCAAATCATCCTCCACGTCATCCAACCATCTCTTTATGGGTCTGCCTCTAATTCTTCTTCCTACCGGTCTCCAATCTTCAATTCTATTAGCCATTCTTCTGTCATCCGTTCGTCTTACATGGCCCAGCCATTCAAGCCTGCTACTCTTAATAAACAGGACTACGTCGGCACACTGAATCAGTTAGTCCAGTTCATGGTTCATTCGAGTTTCCAAAAGACATTTTCATTTTGTAGATTTCCAAAGATTTTTCGCAAGACTTCCGTTCAAATATTCTTAGACGTCGCTCGTCTGTGCTCCTTAATGTCAAGGCTTTGGATTTGTATGTTACTACCTGTCGTATAAGACTTTTCTATATAGTCATCTCAAGTTGTTTGCTTAACATCCGGAATTTGAAAAGCTTTTCATAGGAGAGTTAGCTGGGATTAATCAACTTTAATTAACCGATTATTCAAGAAAGTGTGCCGTTTTTTTTTAAAATCAAGATTGTGTATTTTGGTAATAAAAATAAACAATATTATGATAACTGTACAGTTTTTTCTCTATGTTACATATTCAGATATTGTCGAGAAAGTGTGCCAGGGTTTGAATTTCCCGACGCGGTTAAATTTTTTCAGTGCTGCCAACGCAGTTTGATTTTTAAATTGCGTTTTGATTTTCAAATGGGTCTATAAATGGAATGAGTTTAATCGAATTTAACCAGTGTTTGTGACACAATTTAATCGTTGATAAATCTATAAAAATATTTGATATTTTATGAGAAAATATGATATTACGATTGTTATTGCTATTGCTGGTTATGTCATTAATTGTTATTATTAAATTGTAAAACCGGAAGTAACATTGTGTAATTTTGTCGGGTCACACACATTTATGTGTTTGTAGGTGATGTTCTCTAATTCAAGTTTTCTTATGGGGTGTGTTGAATCTAGTTCCCGGTTTAGCTTCAATTCAGGGTGTATAAATTGAACCGGGTACTTTCAATTTAGTGGGTTATGTATGTTTTTGTGTTAGTTTGAATTATGTTCTGTGCACATCTGACTCTGTCAGACCTTGTCTGTGTTGGTCGTAGCCTGTCCGGCCCTGCTAGAGATTGCCCTCGTTTGTTGAAAGTTATACGGTCCCTCGAATCACCATGTCTTGAATGATAGTCATAATGGGTTTTCTGAATAATTGAGTTACTAGGCCGCGTGATCGGACTTAGCCTGAAAACGGTATATTTAAGTATTTTATGAGAATGCGGTTATGGTCGGACCATAGTCCCTTGCTGTTGAGACAATGAGTCTTTGATTTTTGTATTATGCTTGGGTACACACAGTTGGACTGTGTGTTTCAAAATTCTCTAGATTTTGAGAATTGCTTTAGTTAATTTTTTTAATGGATATCTATTGGGTGTTGAATATTTGTGTTAGTTTTTGCATAACATTATTGTTGTGTGTGTTTGCCTTGTTTGGTGATTTCGGGGAGCTTGCTCTGCTTTTTCGTCTTCACCCCTTTTTTAAAATAACATTGATTACGCCTACACTGCAAATTTTTTGCATAATAAGTATATATTGGAAACATTTTACTGAAAATAAAACGTTATTTTTATGCAGTGTAAATGTACCGTTAATTGTATGTACAGACGATTGAGCTACAAAACTGAAAACCAAGATTAACAATTGCGTGGGCCCAATCCCTGCACACACAATACCTCTGTGTAATCCGATTACTGTTTTATGATACGTTGCTATGGTCTTACGTTAGTCTGTTGAGGTATCACAGCCTTGGCTAATGTTTGACATTAGTCAACAAAATATAATTTTGATAAATTACACTTCCTTCGCGTTTATTTTGATTTCCTTGCCTTCCGATCCTGCACAATATATAAAAATTACTTTTCTTTATTGATATTTTATTTATTCCTTAGTAAGTAACTCGTTGAGTTTCCTGCAGGTCACCTTCAAATAAATACACTGTAAGTAGGTTTATTTTTACCTGACGCACGTTTCAAAGGAATTATTCTCTATCTTCAGAGGTTTGTTTTAATTGTAGTTGAATGTTTCGCTTAAAATAGGTGGATCAACAAAGTGACGGAATGGAGTCCATTAGGAAGGAGAAAAAGGGGAAGACCGAGAAGATCTTGGAGGGACGAAGTGGATGAATCTATGCAACGTATAGGGCTTGAGGAAGGAAAATGGGAACTTCGAGAGAATTGGAAAGCCAGGTTGAAGGAAGGGAGACGGCTCTAGCTGTAGCAACCCTATTATATATATGTTTCGCTTACAGTACAGTTAACGGATAATTTATTTTAATTTACTGCTATTTTCAATTATTGTAATGTTTATGTAGTCAGATATTTATTATATATTTAATGTTTAATTTTATTATTTTAATAAATAAAATTGGGAATTGGAGAGGTTCCTCGTTGTCTTCTCCTATCACTGTCCTCGAATTGACAGCTCATCAGCCTTCAGGGATGGTTTCCCATCGCAAGAGAAAAGAGGGTGCCCTATCATTTAACCCGATCATCTGTTCTCTTTGGTAAAGATGGATTCTTCTTATCCAATGAGATGGTCGTTCTTACATTAATTTGTTAGCCGCTTGTTTGTATAATATATATAATCAAACGTCCCCCCTCACCTCCAAGGGCAAATTGAATGTCAGCAACTTTTCTTCATCGAGTCCAGGAATTTAATGACGTTTCACGATCTCTCCACTAATTTTAGAAGGCCAAAACGCATATACACAATTAACTATTTGTCACTTTTTATATATTTCTGTTGTTTAAAAAAATGGTGAAATTATCTTAACAGATTTTGGATGAGCGGAATACCACACTGCGGTGTTTTCCAACTTCCACATTGCGTGTTGTCAGTGTCACTCATCACAACTCTTTATGCCTGTCTCTGTTTCTGTCTCTCTCTCTCTCTCTCTCTCTCTCTTCTGTATCACTGTCCCCATTTTCCTATCTCGCTCTCTTTTATTTCTCTCTGTCTGTATATCTGTCTGTCTGTCTGTCTTTTTATCTGTCTGTCTCTCTATCTCTCTCCCCCCCTCTCTCTCTCTCTCTCTCTCTCTCTCTATCTCTCTCTCACACACACTCTCACACTCTTCTCTTATCTCTATTATTATTTTTTTTTTCTATTTGTATCGGCCATCTGAGGACCACATCCCAATTCCAATTCTTTATTCCTTGTTCTTTTCTTTTTCTGCAATATTCTTTCATCTTCCTGAAAGAAGAAAAAAGCAAAAAAAAGCAAAAAAGCAAAAAGCAATAAAGCGAAAAAAATCAATATGTCTCTATGTCTCTTCTATCTTTTCTTCCTGTCTTCAGTCCACTTAAACCTGCGTTTTTCTCTCTCCTACTCTGGACTCTTTTCATTTTTAACAATTTTTCCCGAAAAACGTCTCTTTCAATTGCTTCGTCTGCTTTTATATTATTTTTTTATAAATCCTTTTTGAGTTCTTTAATACAAATTGATGTTGACTTCTTTTCCCACAGGTATTTGAAGATCTGTTTTCTTAACCTAATGTCGTCCATTCTATATAAATGTCTAAAAATACTAGTAATCTTTTTCTCACTATTTCTGTTATATTTTCTGTACTTTGATATATTTCATCATTACTTCTTAATTTCCAACGTTCTAAAGTTTTTCGTGGGCCTAATATTTTTCTAATAATTAGTCTTTCCAATATTTTTATTATGCCTAAATTATAATTTAATGCTAGAGATTCACTCGCATATAAGCCTCACTACTGTACTGTAATGCCTTATTTTCGCATCTTTTGATATGCACATTTTATTGTAAATATTATTAGTTATACCCTATGCACTTTCCATTTTATAAATCCCCTCTTCTATAGCAGATTTTTCTAAACAATTCTCTTGAATTATTTCCCCTAGATACTTAAATTATCTAACCCTCTCTATTCGACTAATATCCGTTAGCAGGAATTTTGGCGCATTTTTAATGTTCGTAAGAAATTTGGTTTATTTTGCAGAAATTCTTAAGCCTGTTCTACTGGCTATGTCCTCTGAAAAATTAACTTATGTTACTGCAGATGTCAGATACTTAGAAAGTATAGCAAAGTCATCTGCCAATACCAAACAGTTTATTTTAATATGTTTGTTCCTTCTTCCCAACGTGATTGGTGATTTTGAATTCCTTTAATTTTTCATTCCAAATTCTCACTACTTTCTCCAGGACACAGTTGAAAAGAATTAGGGATAAACCATCATCCTGTTTTACACCTGTATTTATTTTGAACGGTTGATATATTTCTCCAGTGAATTTTATTTATTTTATTTTTGAGACTGTCACCGCAAAGGTATCACGGATTGGATTTGCCAATTTAGATTAACACCAAATTCTCGGATTATTTTATCTGTAATTTCTCTATAAACAGAATCAAAGGCCTTTTTTGAAATCCACAAATGTTACTACAATCTTCTTTGAATTCAGTAGCCTGTGACGGATTATTGACTTCAAAGTGAATATTTGTTCTGGACAGGACACCTATTCTGTTCTGCCCTTCCTAAAGCCACCTTGATATTCACCCAAATAGCTATCCAAGATATTAGTATTATTGTTGTTGTTGTTGTTGTTGTTGTTGTTGTTATTGTTGTTGTTGTTGTTTATTTAGTGGGTCCTACTAGAAAAAAAGTTCATAAAGTTTTCCGCCTCTCCAAAAAAACTAAAAATATTATTATTGTTGTTATTGTTGTTGTCGTTGTCGTCGTCGTCGTCGTCGTCGTCGTCGTCGTCGTCGTCGTCGTTGTTGTTGTTGTTACTATAATTTAAGATAATTTACTTTAATACCTTGTGTCATTTGTTAGAATTAACTCATTAATAGTTTCATAATAAATTCGTTTAGTGTCTCTGAGCAGAAATATAATACATACTAACACTTTTCTTAGAAAGTAGGTCATAAAAATTCCGCAAAACTTATGAAATAAAATGGAGTTCAGTCACAGTGCTGTCAGGCGGAATAAACGTTAGATGGAAGACATAAAGTATATTCTAAAAGCTAAATTTATCAAAGGAATCAGTAAATAAAGTAAATTGTGAAAGAAATCCTCGTTAAAGGAATCACTTGTGTAAGCTTCAATGCTGGCGGCGCGGCTGCAAAGAGAGAATAAAAATTTATATCGAGTTTCATACGCCGTCGAGAAGAAATATCGATACTCTTGAGAGATGGATACGGGGTCGATTCCTCCGCTCGCTAAGTTCGAGTGTGACGTAAGTGCCTGCCGCCTCTATACCGACGATTCTTTTTTGTCTCTCTTTATACCTTTAACAATCCTCGAGACTATGCTAAAACTCAATTTAATAGACCGCTTACTTTTCAGAAGTATATTTATTTTGCAATACAGTTTACTTTGAAACTCGGGCATTCAGCGTGAATTAATTTTAAAGAATATTTATAAAAGTTCAAGATTATAATATACGTTAAAGATATAAAAGTAACTTACTACGCGATTTAATTTACTAGTAAGGTCCCTACCTTTCCGAACTGTTTTAGTATTTCTTATAAAATACAAATTATTTCCAAAAGGTTTTAAAAATACAAAAACACGTGGTACGTTTCACAGTTTTTATTTAACTCTGACAGCTGTTTCAGCTTCTCAATCTATTGTCAAAGAGATCAGTGAACAACCAGAACAGAGGATGTTAGGGTGGTGAACATCTGTTTAGGGCGTGTATCCTGACATATGTGGGATGTGAAGATTTAATTTATTTCAGATCAAGTTTGGTCAATTTTTATATTTTGCATTCAGATTATATTTAGTTTTTACAGACACTTGACCCCCTCCATCTTCACACCCCACACGTGTCAGGATACACACCATAAACAAACGTTCACCACCCTGACATACTCTGTTTTACTTGTACACTTTGACAATAGCTTGAGAAGCTGGAACAGCTGTCAGAGTTAAATAAAAACTGTGAAACGTACCATGTGTTTATATATTTTTAAAAACCTTTCTATTAATATGTTTCACCAAGTGCCTAACGAGTCATCGATTAATATCGACAAATTACTTGTATGTATGAGGGCTTGGCGACTACAGCCTTTAGCCCAATGACGTCGGTCAGGAGTACAGTACTGCTATATAGTTGATTGTCATCTACATTCTAGCTACCAATGACAATTAAAATCCGTATAATTTACAATCCAGTGTCGCGTTCAATATTTTAACATCTTTGTCTTTCATCTGCAAACTTTACATATTTTGTTTTAGCAGTCTTTGAGATTGTATACTACCTACTTTTGTAAAAATATTTTAAACATTAATAAATAAATAAATTATAAAGAAAATGTACTACTATCAGCATCCAGGATTGAATTGTGTTACACAGAATAATCATTATTATCTTATTTCGGAGTAAGGTCATTGTTTCGAATTACTGTAGTGTTTGAAATGGAACGAAGTGAGAAGGGATACAGAGACTAGCGTTTAACGATCAAGTAATTTGTTGAGGCGGACGATGACAGACTGATCAGCAAACAGAGGGAGCGTCAGTTTATTTTTTGTCTCAAAGCAATTACCCAGCAGGGAGTCTATCAACTGCCATTAAGTGTGCTAATTGTTTGGTCAACAAACTTTGTGTCGACGACGATTATTTTGACATGAAGTCCTTTGTTTGTACCGTTGTTATTTTTGTCCTTAGCGATGTTTATTTAATTTGTTCCTGGATTTTGTCACATAGTCCAGACAGGACGTACCTTCAAACAAAGATATATTGAACACACAAAGGTACTACACTCCACTACCGAATCCACCTTTGCAGATCACCTCATTGAAGCAAACCACACATACCAAAACATCGACAAAAACATGGATATTCTACACGTACACAAAAAAGGCCGAAAACTAGACACTCTTGAACAAGTGGAAATATACAAACACACAAAACACATAAAAACGACATCCTAAACGAACAGACACAATTCAATACACACGCATTATTCGAACATATCACACCCCACACACAAAACATCGATCCATCAAAAGTCGATACCGTCGCCAAGAACAAGACGGACATTGCTCCCAGTGGCAGCCTCTGACCTCACGAAGCTGTTAAAAAGCGAAAACTTGTTCAGGGTATAAGGTAAAAGTTTTACGTTTTTACCCATAAAAAATGTTATGTTCCGAGTCGGTAGTGATTAATTATATTTAATTAAATTTGTCTTGTATCTTGTTCGCCTTTGATACACGGGTTAGGCTTATTTTGTGTTCTCTGTCCTCAATTCTTAAAAAAATACTGAAATATATTAAAATGACAAAAATGGGACTAAATTAGCAACAAGTACTGTTGTTTTAGCTTTACTTTTAGTTAGCTTTATTTAGAATTTCTATCTGGCTGGCTGTCTGTCTTTATCTGTTTGCCCCCTCTCACTCTCACTCTCTCTCTCTCTCTCTCTCTCTCTCTCTCTCTCTCTCTCTCTCTCTCTCTCTCTCTCTCTCTCTCTCTCTCTCTCTCTCTCTCTCTCACTCTCTCTCACTCTCTGCCGAGCTTGGTTCCGACACTAGATAGAACTTTAAAAATTAGCTAATTTAATTTAAGTGTACGGACTAATTAAATCCCATGTTTATAATTTCTGAGTAAACGTTTGTAGCACCGCACAGTAAAGGATCTTTACAGTCGCAGAGGATGATAGAGTTCGGTAATAAAGACTTGAAAGAGACCAGTGGTGGTCAGAGACCAGTGGAGATCAATTAGGTTTCTAGTTTTTCGCATTCATTGTGTTTAGGAAATCTGGAGCATCAGGAAACTTTTTATATTCTGTTATTCATACAAAATATGTTTATCTCGGCCCTATGTCTTTATTGAACTCTTGATCTCTTGGTCATTAATTTTTAATTTCCCCTAAAAATTTCATTTCACTTATTTGTATTAACCGATTTACTTCCTTGCCATCGTTTTATTAGCGTAGATGAGAGAAAATACTGCTACTACTTTAAAAAAAAAAATTATATTCTTTTTATCACACTGTTCGCTGTATTCTTCCACACATTTTTGTCACTACAAGGATATATTTGAAACATTTTTCATTTACATTAAAAAAACACCATTTACTATTATGCATGTACAATTATGTAATGCACAAATTTGTCTGCTGATACAACATAACCTGTGCATGATATTATTTATCACTCAGAGATCTAAAACAGCAGCAAACACTGCAAACATGGCTGGGAGTCGTAAATCATATCAGTGCTATGTAAGCAGATTACGGGACGTGATAAATGGTTGTGCGTACCTCACTGCACTCTGTTACCCACTGAACTTTGCCGTGAATGTAACAGTCTTGTTTTTGCGTTACCAGATGGCGCAGTAGTAGACGTACTTGCTCCCAAAACGGCGGGTCATGGGTTCGTGAGCATCGTGGGATGACTCGTACATCACGATGCGATGCTACCTCAGCCGCTTCATGGAACCGATGCTCGATCAGAGGCGTAGCTACGGTGGGGGGCAAGGGGGCAGCCGCCCGGGCGGCACAGCCAGGAGGGCGGCAAAGTGAGCATAGACTTGAAAAAATTGTTTTCAGTTTATAAAACTACAAACAACTTGTTTCTTTGATATGACTATTCCTTAAGAACTATAGGAATATAAGATTTTATAAATGTAAAATTAAGAACTACAACAAGTTCCAAAGAGTGTATAAAGTCTTTTATTCAAGGAAAATCGAACCCTGAGTGTCGAAATATTACAATTAACAAGGAATCAACTTGCGATCATAAAATGGATGGTGTTACCGACGAGGTAGTTAATGAATACGGTAAAGTTAACGACGTGAGTATTTGACTATGAGATTTGACGTTGTACAGGCAAAGAGATTCTAATGTAAGGTAAATTCTAAAAATTACGTACTTTTTACTTTTAAGTATTAGAATAAAACACTAAAAATTTCAATTGTTGAAATGTTTAACAATAAATTGTCCGTTTCTAAGCAATTGATAAAAATTAATTATTTTATTTATTTTAATTCAGACTGTCAACGACAGCAGACGTATTCTTTTGGTGTCTCTGCAAATAAATTCATCTCGTGGTCTGTTTACCCATTGTGAAATACTCGAGGTAATGGGGTTATTTGTTCCTTTGATTGCTACTATCAGGGCACGGGCATCACACTCACACACACCCGTCTGGTGGACACATGGTGGCGCGCAGTTTGCGTGTTGGGGTCAATGCAAGTGCGCGCGGCTTGCATTGACTCCAGCACGCATTCGTGCGCGCACACACATGTAACGCCCGCGCGTACAGACTCACACCTCGCACCGCTTGAGCCGACACATGTCCCACGTGCAGTCTGCGTGTTGGGGTCAGTGCAAAGCGCGCGCTTGCATCGACTCCAGCACGCACTCTGGCACGCGCACACATGTAGCGCTCGCGGTGTAGACACACGCTTTGTCGTTTTGATCGTGGTACTCAGAGCAGTAAAACTTTCTAACCTGGGGTATTTTTACATTGGACAAATACAACTAGTGTTGAATTTATTGCAGAGACACATAACATCTAAACACATTATTATGTACCCATCTTCGAACAAATGTGTGAAAGGGTATATTTAATTGTAAAGTACTGAATGAACGCCTGAGTTGCAATAATGTAAAAATCATTGTAGACCTAAAAAGTAGAATAGTTTGTGAAAAATATCGGTATGGAGAACCATACATGACTTCCATATTCTAAGATTTATATTTAAAATCATTTTCGAAATAAAATATTACCATAGAAACTACTTCTTTCTACTTACTGCTTCAGCCTTAACCACAGTACTGTGGTCACTAACGTATACCACCTCACGTTATCGCACTCGATTTTCACTGATGATGGAAGTGGATGGCATTGCCGAAATGTCTGGTTTTGTAGAAAACATTGGACTACGGCCAAATATCCCGGGAAGGAATTTTAACAAAAACTACTTCTTTGTTGCCGATAACGTTGTACACATATATATCAGTGGCGAAGTTACATGGAGGCAATTGAGGCAATGCCTACCCTAAAAAATTCTGTAGAATAAAAATTATAAATACGTATGAACTACATAACGTAAAGATTATACATTGTTACTGCGACTGTCAAATTTATTAAACCGAAACGTGCTTTATTGAGCGACCGCTAGATGGTGACAGGTGAGATTCGGCATAGTTCGTTTAAAGCGAATGAGGCAACCTGAACTTGCCTCAGCGTTTTTTGTATACATCGTATGTAAGCAATGTAGTGGTGTGATAGGGAAGTGTAGGGAGGGGGGATTGTCCCGCGCTGTACACATAGAGCGTTGAGGCATGCCTCACTTCTGTGGTCCAAACAGTTAAGTTAAAGCGCCTGTGTTGTTTCTAAGTGTTTATTTTATGCGGTTATTAAAAGTGTCACTGTTATTCCGCTGAACTAACAGATGATCAAGATTGTTATTTGAATTAATTGTAACATTAAACATATATATAGAAACTAATCAAGTTTAAAAATTTGAAGTTCAATCAGTTGTATTATTGTGTATGACTAATACAAGGATTGTTCAATAGAAACACGTATAGAGCCGTAAAGTATTTTTTATTCAACGATTTTAAAAGAAGTCTCCAATAACATTAAGACATGAGTTCCACTGTTGCGCTAACCTGTAGATTCCCTGCTAGTAAAATTCTTACGGCTGTTTGTGGAACCATTCGGTTACAGCAAACTCTACCTCAGCGTCCGATTTGAACCACCGTCCTTTTAGTGATTCCTTAAAAAAAATTTCGGCTTGCACGCGTTATGTTGGTGTGGGTTTCGGCACTTTCCATTTAAAAAGCGTGCAAATGTAAGAAAATAAACATGAGTGAGGCCAGAAATAACGTGAATTGTGTGTGTGTGTGTGTGTGTGTGTGTGTGTGTGTGTGTGTGTGTGTGTGTGTGTGTGTGTGTGTGTGTGTGTGTGTGTGTGTGTGTGTGTGTGTGTGTGTGTGTGTGTGTGTGTGTGTGTGTGTCTTACCTGCCTTTTTATTGCTGTATTAAATGAAAAATATTATATTACATTAAAATGAAAAAATTATAATTTTATTGCCTGGCAACAAAATTATTTTATTTTTAACAATTACCATTGTTTCAAAAAGTTTAAATAAATTTTCAAGTACTTTACTCTTGTTAAAACGTAAAAGGTTGCAGGTAAACTACCCCTTCCCCTTAACCGATCTTCACCAAAATCTAAAGGCCTTGAGTCCTCTACAATTCACTGACGTATGCAAAACATTATTTGATTCTGTTTGAATTTGCGGCAGTTATCGTTTGCCATAGAAAATACGCTTGATAAAAAACGTTGCAGGTAAACTACCCCTTCCCCTCAACCGATCTTCACCAAAACCAACAGGTCTTGAGTACTCTACAAATCAGGACTGTATGCAGAAAATTATTTGATTCTGTTTGAATTTGCGGCTGTTATCGTTTGCCATAGAAAATACCCTTGTTAAAAAATGTTGTAGGTAAACTACCCCTTTCCCTTAACCGATCTTCACCAAAATCTAAAGGCCTTGAGTCCTCTACAATTCACTGACGTATGCAAAAAATTATTTGATTCTGTTTGAATTTGCGGCAGTTATCGTTTGCCATAGAAAATACGCTTGATAAAAAACGTTGCAGGTAAACTACCCCTTCCCCTCAACCGATCTTCACCAAAACCAACAGGTCTTGAGTACTCTACAAATCAGGACTGTATGCAAATAATCTTTTGATTCCGTTTGAATTTGCGGCTGTTATCGTTTGCCATAGGAAATACCCTTGTTAAAACATAAAACTTTACAGGTAAACTACCCCTTTCCCTTAACCGATCTTCACCAAAAACAATAGGTCTTGAGAACTCTACAATTTAGGGCTGTATGCAAATAATCTTTTGATTCCGTTTGAATTTGCGGCTGTTATCGTTTGCCATAGGAAATACCCTTGTTAAAACATAAAACTTTACAGGTAAACTACCCCTTTCCCTTAACCGATCTTCACCAAAAACAATAGGTCTTGAGAACTCTACAATTCAGGGCTGTATGCGAAACATTATTTGATTCTGTTTGAATTTGCGGCTGTTATCGTTTGCCAAAAAAAAAAAATCTACAGACACACAGACAGACAGACAGACAGACACACAGACACTTTTCGGAAAACGACTTTTTTTCATGTTTTGAGTTTAGTAGAATCAGAATCTGCAATAATCTCGAACACGATTTTTTTTGCCATCACCATACTTCCATTCCTTAAGGAATATGGAAGTAAAACCTTTTGGGTCTTTTTACACTTAATGGACGCATTTTGTTCATTAAACTGTGTTACAATCAGTACACTCATTATTTTCAAAAAGCTTTCAGTAGCTTACAGTAAACTTCCTGTGCTTTTTACTACTTAGCTTTAAACGTCTATCTTTCCCCCCCCTTTCCCCCTCCACATCCTACGCTTGAGTGAAAGAATATACAACCACAAAGTTTTTCCGCTGACAAGTTCGATATGTCTTCCTGTGCTATCACAGACTGGAGAAGTTACACGTATGCGGGAAGTTACCGCTAGCTCCGTCCTCCGTAATCCTGTAGAAATAGGGGACCGTGGAAAACTGACGAATTCTTGGCTTTTGTTGTCCATGACGTGTCCGTTGATAAGTATAACACTAGTAATTCGGAACACTAAGTTTTTTATTGGTAAAATTTAACATTTGTGGCTTAAACCAGTTTTATAAACTTCTTCAGAGGCTGCCACTAAAAGCGCTGTCCGTCTTGTTCTTGGTGAAGGCGCCGTCGTTCGAAAGATCGATGTTGTATGTGCAGAGTCATAGCTAGGGGGCAAGGGGGCAGCCGCCCCGGGCGGCATAGCCAGGAGGCCGGCAAAGTGAGCGTAGACTTGAATCTAATTCCTGGAAACTTTCTGGCTTTGTTAAAACACTTTTATAAATTTTTAACGTATAAAAATATACTTTGTACATAACGTGTTAAGATACTTTGTTATGCTTTGGATAAATAAAGGATTCCCACTTCTGGAGACGCTAACGGACAAATTAAAAGTTTGGAGTAATGAACTGTGTGACAATGTCGTTACTGAGCCAGAGTAGGTATGTAATGAAAGAGTGTCAGAATAACAAAAAGGATAAGAAGAAGCGCACGATACCAGGGGAGTATGCAAATGATTCTGCATTAACCGTTCGGCAAGAAATGCGACGTTCTCTAATAGAAATTTGGACACTGTTAGTTGAAATTTCAAGCCGTTTCTCTAACATAAAAGAGTTAGAAAGCCCCTTTAAGTTTCCCTGTAAATTTGAGGCGTACGTAAATGATGGCGATATACATTTTAAGGAACAGCTTTCCCAAATCAATATTCAGTGCACAGTGCTTGCAAAACTGTATCCACATGACCTAAACAGTGAAGAATTGTTCAGTGACTTGAAAGACGTCATACTTTTATTTAAAAGGGAAAAAGTGAACGGAGAACAAAAAGACTTAACACCTCAGGGACTGCTACAATACACTTCTTCAATGAGATTAGAAGCCTAAGAAACACTAGCAACAGCTTTAAAAGATTTTCTTAGTTTACCAGTGTCTGTGTCTTCTTGTGAAAGATCGTTTAGTAAGCTCAAATTTATTAAATCGTACCTACGATCAACAATATCTCAAGACAGTATCAAATCTAGCGATACTTTCAATTGAAAACGACATTGCTTCATCTTTAGATTATAGTGATCTAACAACCCACTTTGCAGCAATTAAGACCAGGAAAGTTTCATTTTAAAATGTCTCATTTGGAATATTTATTAAATAGTAAAAATAAATATTATTGTTTATTAACAGAATACGGAACCATTAACCTGTAATGGTAAGTGACTTTCTTTATTACTTTTAATGTAATTCATTGTTTAACTTTATGTTGCTTTAGGATATTGTTTTGACGATGCGTTGTTTATTATAACATTTTTACGTTACAAATTTTTTATATACTACGTTTTTTATAATCTATATTTGTTAATAATAAATGTATACAAACTGAATACCAGTAATATTATAATCTGTAATTCCTTAATTTTGACTTAACAAATATTGTTTAAACGTTTGCTGGACGTGCTTTCATTCAAAAATCTATACATTTGCATTTATTAAGTACATTGTTTACTGGATGAGCCTTAATTTTTGCTCTTTTATCGCCCTTTAATTGTGAAGGTGAGGCGGGCGACGATCTCCTTGCCCCTGGCGCCAAAAAGCCTAGCTACGCCACTGTGCTCGATCTAGTATTTTTCTAACGAGAGATGTTCAATTATCGCATCCCAATTTCTTCAACAATATCAGGAAACTAGGTATAAAGGTTTAAGTTGACTTTCACAAAATTTGATTGAAAGAAAAGCAGTCTTAGATATATGAATGAAATAATTTATACCAATTGCGTTATGGTGGAAAAAATAATATTTTTACCGAAAACGTTATTCATTCTGTTTCGTCGTTTTGTGTAAATTATTACCGAGTAAAAACATTACACCGGGGTTCAAAGAGGGTGTGATGCGAACATATGCTTTCATAGAAGCGAAATGCACCTGCCTCTCCACCCCAACTCCACTTTCACCTACACGTCGGTGGGCCCTGTTACGCCGACCAATCCACTCCAAGGTTGTGGTAACCAATCCCTTCAGCGGAGTGGATCGGTAAGCAAACGAGAGACGAGGGTTCTGTCAGGGCAGTCTAGGGGTATCCTGGGTCCTGGCCGGGCAGGATAGTGGACATCGACAGCAGGATGTGCATCTAGCGTGGAGACGGAGGAGGCTATAGCAGCCCAACGGCTGCACACATGGGCTGAGTCAGTTAGCCTACTGCGAACGGGCAGAGAGAGCTCGTCAGCTGAGGTGAAGGGGAAGAGCACCCCGAAACCAAAGTTCCTGGTCCTCCAGGTTGAGGGTTGGATCGGAGAATTCACATAGCCCATCTGTAAAACTTTGATGTGCAGAAACCTGTCAGTTTCTCTCGCCAGTTGGGAAGACGGTGTGAACTACGTTGCGCGCCGTATCCTTGGGACCAGGAACTGGACAGCAGCTGCACTTGATCGGGACAACTGGCGGAGGCTGATAAAGGAGGCCTTGACGGGTTGTTGAGCCGCAGAAGAAGAAGAAGAAACATTACACCATTGTAATTTTTAAAGTTATTGTTACTAATTTGAAACCACAGAAAACATTTCCTCTAATATTTTTATCTGAAGACTCAGTTCTTGAGTTCCTTTGAAACTGGATATACGGGTATACCCATAACGGTAATGGATATATGAGTAAACATTGATGAACAGTCAAAATTAATAGTTAAATGGCTACTAGTTGAAAAGGAAAAAGCGGAAAAACTAAAAGTATAATTTCATTTTTAGTTTTCTATTTCGCTACCCTTGCAACAGAACTATCCAATGTCCAAATTCAAGAATTTTGTTGTTTTGTTTTTTATGAGCACTGCACTCTGTCATTGTGTAGGTATTGAGTGCAGACATACCAATTTTAAAAATAACTTATTTTGCATAGAACCGAATTAGCCTGGGTCCATCATCATAAATTAACTTTATTTTTAACTTTCCATTTTTTTAAATGCTTAAAATTTATTTATAATGTAACCGAAATGTGTATAATACTATTATAAATTGGGTATAACACTTTTGTCTGTGTTCCTTAGAAAAACTATAAACAAATTAAACATTCAAATTGCTCTCATGAACAGTTGTGTTTTAGGAAACAGGCTACTTCTGTTCGAAGATAGCAATTTGCTGTACAGATTTTTAGACTTTTATAATCTTCAGTTCGAAACGTTTAAAGCTCTATCACAATTGAAAATACCGAAAGCCTTGACGCAAGCAGAAAAAGAAATCTATATAAAAACAACAACGTACAAATTAAAGTAGGTAATAAAATTGTCTGTAGGTTTAGCACATCCAAAGGTTTATTGCAAGGCTGCCCAACATCACCCACGCTGTTTAAGATATTTTTAGAATATGCATTAACCATTTGGAAACAAAAATGCCATGGAATGGGAATACCGATACGAAACGAACACCTGTACACACTATGACGCTGATGACCAGGTAGTTATAGCCCAGGATGAAGAAGATCTAAGTTACATGGTCAGAAAGCTGAATGAAGAATACACAAAGATGGGATTGGAAATAAACATAAAAAAGGCTGAATACTTGGGAATTGGAGACGAAGAAACAACAGATTTAGAAGTAGACGAAAATGTTAAAATTAGAGGAACAGACAATCTCATGTACCTAGGATTCACACTGAGTAAACAATGCACAACGGAAGAAGAAATAAAAAGTAGATTAGGGCAGACTAGAACAGGGATTAGACAATTACACAGTGTTATATGAGACAAAAATATTAGAAAAAGCACCAAAAAATGATATATCAGACCATAGGCCAAAGCATTATGACCTGTGCAGCAGAAGTAATTAACAAAAAGAATGAAGGAAAGATTCTTGCAACAGAGATGTAATATTGGAGGAGGTGCTGTGGAATAATGAGAGCAGACCGAATAACAAACGAGGAGATCAGAAGAAGAATGGAAACGGAAAGAAGTGTAATTGACTACATAGAAGAGAAAAGATTGGTGTTATGTCCGGAGAGCCCAAAATAGGTGGATCAACAAAGTGACGGAATGAAATCCATTAGGAAGGAGAAAAAGGGGAAGACCGAGAAGATCTTGGAGGGACGAAGTGGATGAATCTATGCAACGTATAGGACTTGAGGAAGGACAATGGGAACATCGGGAGAATCGGAAAGCCAGGTTGAAGGAAGGGAGACGGCACTAGCTGTAGCAACCCTTATTTATACATAAGGGTTACATATACCCTTAATTATACATATAACCTTGAGTTCGATTTTCTACTGTATCGAAAAACGTATTATTGTTTCCCTTATAATAAGTTATTGTGAATATGACATTGCAATTTGGTACTGTAATGGCCCTACACCTCACAGTGATATGGCATACAGATTAAATAAACAAGCAAATGATCAATTAAATGATCCCATTAAATTATAAGACGTAGATCTTATTAAAAAAACAACCTTCCAGTTTCTGTCTCAAATAATAAGCCTACACTTTACAACTACAACACAATAATACTCACTTTCTCTCTCCTCGTATTTCAATTTCTTTTTCCAGTTTTAATTTCCGACATTAAATTCATGCGTTTAGTTTAGGGGATTCTCTGACATTTTTCCCAATAGAATTTCCGGAAACGTAAAAACCGAATTTCCCAAATAGTTATTTATCCAAATCGAATATCTTGAATACATTTTCCCGAAATGAATATCCTGAATATATATATATATATATTTTTTTTTTTTATATAAGTAACTCGATGTTTCTTGCAGTGATTATATAATTTGTGATGTTTCAATTTGTTTCTTCTGCAAGTAGTATAATTTTGTATATTCTTTTTAACACCTGACGCACGTTTCACTGAAAAATATCAGTATCATCAGAGGTTTCTAAGTAAATTAATAACAATCGAAATAATTCTATTAATATAAAATTAACGAATAATCGAATTTGTATCGATTTTAATGTAAAATAAAATAACTGATAATCGATTTAGGTCGATTAGTTAACGATTGTTTTAATGTTTATTTTCTTCAGCAGCTGTTTTCTCGGTTATATTTGAAATTTTGTTGTTTATATTTTATTCATTTTCATTTTTTAGTAAATTTATAATTTTAAATAGATCGTCTTGTTTTGTTTTTATTTGGGTGTGTTCTTTAATTAATAAATTACTGTTATTGTGTTTGTAAATGTTAAGATTTTCCCAAATATTCATTTTTGACCTTTTTGTATGTTTTTAATTAATTTTATATTTTCAATGTTTGGAAACTGGTGGTTATTATTTAGACAATGTGTGGCTATATTTATAAATATTTATAATATATATATATATATGTTTCCGTATTAGTAAACATGGGAATTAGTTTAAATTCAAATCTCGAAATTAAACATTTACAAAATGTTCAGTGGCCACAAAGTTCTAGTATAAATTAATAAATCGCTCATTTTTGATAACCTCTGTTTCTATAAAAATAGAGTCTTCAATCGAAATTGTTGGTAATAACTTAACTTATAGATGGTTTCGTGTACGTAAGATCAAAAACTATCAAAGGTTACGTTAACTTGAATGCATTGCAAGAGCAGTGACTATTCCAGAAGCACAGCAGCGTACTGAGCTGAAAAAAGGTCTGTTACAATTTCTACATAACCATCCACAGATTTTGAGTACAATTTAAGACAAATGAGTAGATATGAGTGACAAAGCTAAAACAATACCTGTACCGTAATTTTTCCGTGATATTAACTTTCCACAAAATACATATTCGTGATAATAGATTCAGGGAAATGTTCAGGAACAAAAGTTTAGTATGCTCTGTTATGGACTACTTTTAATTTCATTATTCTTGTTTGTTTTGCCCTCCGTAGAGAATAGATTAAGGTTTATTATTTGTGGTTACTTTTTGAAATTTGGGTGGACTGATAAAACTTGTACCAATTATGTTTGTTGATGTTACTTCAAAAACTGACGTAGAGGTTTAGTTCAGGATAGACATGATGGTACCGTATCTTAGTGGTTTCTACCTTTACAATAGGCCTTCTCATATCTCTGTTACCTCCAGTTCTTTACACCTGTAAGGTCTGTCATCATTCTATACCTACAATGTGTCTACTTGAAGCGTTCTCTTTGATCTGTCAAATCAAGTCTCTTTTCGGTGGCTCTTGTTTGTTTCCAAGCTCTGACGCTATTAGAGCATACAAAGGCTAGGGCTGTTCCTATTGTTTTTTCTTTACACATTGTCTTTCAGAAAATAGTGTGTCATCATCATCATCATCCTCAAGGTTTAAACCAAGATTGGGGATGCGGCAGTCATCCATTCGGCAAAGATGTTCCCACCAATTCAGCCGATACTGGGCGATCCTCTCGAGTATACTCATAATAGTCAGTTCCTGCCGTATATCTATATCCGTATATATACAGTACATATATATTATACATATGTATATATATGTACATATATACTGTATATATACAGTATCCGTTAGCCACGTTTTTTCTGGCTTAATATGTACGACTGGTGGAAGGGCCGCTTGCAAGGGTTAAGTGTAAAGACTTCAACGGATAGTGTGCAGGAAATAGACATGTAATATTGTACGAGGAACAAATATAGAGACCCACCTGTGTAGCAACAATGAGGAAATTCCAATAATATTGGAACGGTAGATGAACTCAGTCTATGAGGATAGAGTACACCAGATGCTTATGGTATCTGGCCTTAAGACCACAGGTCTGGCCCGATTTTACTCCTAAATCTACTCCTGTGTCGACAACATATTTTCGTTGCGACAAATATTTGAGAAATGAACGGAAAGGAATTTAGAAACGCATTTGGTATTTATAGACCTCGAAAAGGCTTACGACAATGTCCCACTTTTCAAATTATTTGAAACTTTATAAAATAGTGGAATTAATCCCATATACGTAGGAAGTGTATATAACATCTACAAAAACGTTCAAGCCAGAGTGAAACTAGGACGAGAAGTGTCCGAGTCGTTTAATATTAGTAAGGGACTGAAACATGGATGTTGTTAAAGTTAAATATATATGTTAAAGTATATATGCAAGGAGCACTGGAGACATGGATAAAAACAAGTGCAGCAGAATGGGAATAGAATTAGAAGAGAAGTGTTTATACACTCTCTTATTCGCAGATGATCAAGTGGTGATAGCCAATGATGAAGAAGATATCACTTATATAATGAGAAAACTAGTAGAAGAATACGATCGATGGGGACTGTACATAAACTTCGAAAAAACAGAATACTTAGCCACAGGAAGTCCAACATCAGATCTTCAGTTATCAGGTAATACTTCCATCAAAAAATGTGAAAAGTATAAATATTTAGGAAGTATAATAGCGATGATGGAATATGTGATGAAGATATAAGACATCGATTAGTATTAGGAAAAATCACCATACGCCAATTAAACTTACTTTTATGGTCCACCGAAATCGGGCTACCGACAAATATCAATATTTATAAAGCCATTGTTGAACCAATTACCACGTATGGGTCAGAATGTTGGACCATCAACGAAAAGAACCGCAGGAAGATTGAAGGTGTAGAAATGGACTATCTTAAACGAGCTTCCAGAGTTTCTCGTCTGGACGGTGTAAGGAATGACGTAATAAGGGAAAGAACAAATAGGAAAGAAGCTGTACTAGAAGATATAAAGCGTAAACAGCTTTCCTGATATGGACACCTAATGAGAATGAGTGAAGAAAGAGTACCTGTGAGTGTATTCAAATACAGCCCTAGCAACAGAAGAAAAAGAGGCAGACCTAGATTAAAATGGATAGAAGGGATCGAAAGGAGTATGGAAGAAAAGAATCTGAAGAATGAAGGTACACAGAATAAGTTGATATGGAAACTGAGATGCGGGATGTGGCAGTACCTGTGGGATCCCCGCCAATATATATTTTTATAATAGCCTAAAGCTTACCAGCGCGCAATCAGAACTCGCTGGAAACCAAGTCTCTCCACTGA
This sequence comes from Magicicada septendecula, assembly GCA_034769895.1. Lineage (NCBI taxonomy): Eukaryota > Metazoa > Arthropoda > Insecta > Hemiptera > Cicadidae > Magicicada > Magicicada septendecula. The sequence continues at coordinate 882,989,618 of CM068368.1, read as the reverse complement.
AAAGATGAAGAATAAAATAAAAAAGTGGAAAAGAAAAACACTGAGACTTAGCAGACCATTGGAGGATGACTCCATTCTACTAAGCTGCAGGGGGCAAATTCGATTTCGTTTCGGTTATAAAACATTTCAGGCAACGTTATCATGACTTGATAGTTTTATCGTTCTTGTCTAATTCATGTTACAGTGTCAGTGTACTATTCTTGTGTAAGATTATTCACATGACCTCATTGACCCCGCCACAGGCAACACATTAATGCTCACTGGCCGCAAACCGTAGAGAGAGAGAGAGTTAGTTAGAGGAAGAGGGAGGAAGGAAGGTTTAGTAGACAGATAAAAAGGCAGACAGAGAGAGAGACAGACAATGTTGTCACAGTTAACCGGGACAGTGCATACAGAAACTGTTTCAACACTATTGCAATGGTCAAATAAACCACTTGTAATTTCAACCCATGTTCACCTAGCCCATGTATACGAGGTGTGTTAAAAAAAAAGACCTAAATTTTTGAATACCATATCAACCTGTACAAACAACGCGCTGTGACTTTGAGCGCGCCTGGCATTAATTTTTAACAATAAACTGCCATTTATTCTGTTCCGCTATCAGCATTAGTCTTGAGGTATATCAGATTGAACACGCTGGCCGCCGGATTAGTAACAATCTGATTAGGAAAGATCTGGCAGAACAACGTCTGAAACTTTGCGGCAAAACTTGGTTAAACTTTACACGGACGTTCTGGTTTTTGAATTGAACATACGTGAGGCCTCCACGAACCGAACGATTACTTTAAGAAATTTTAAAGAGGGTAAAAACAATGGTCGGTGCAGATCAGAGCGATGTCAAAGATCATGGGGAAGAGAGCTCGTGATGTGGTAATAAATCAGCATCCATAGAAGATCGTAAAACTAAATACTGATAAAATATTTAAATGTATTGTATCACTGAAAAAAGTTCTTACTGCGTTTGTTGACGACGATCAGAAAGCGACCCGTTTTGATATCGATCTACAACTGTGTACCAATCCAATGACAACTTTGTACTGCAAAGGAAATTGCTCTGTAAAGATTTTACGAGGCTAGCAGATAAATTTTACGACACGTAAGTTATATTAAGATCTTTATTGGACCCAATTTTTGGTGTATTTGTCCCTGGATGGAGTAGAATTTCCAATTCTGAATCTTCGCTAATGTTGAAGTTTCTTGTGGTTATGGATTACAATGGATTTTGTGTAGCAATAGTTTTTCTTCACTTGATCGTAAGAAAGTGAGGTTCAGCATTCGATTTTAATTTTCTTTTTTTTTACTTTTTTCTGTACTCGATTACATTAATTTCTTTGAGTCATTGGTTCTCTTCATTTTATTTATTATTTAATGCTTTCATTTCGAATCATGTTACTTGGATTAACTGGAAGATTTATTCTTTTAGATTTTTCCTTTCTTTATTTCTATTCATAAGCTGAACTATCCTCTTTCAACGATAACAATCGAGTAAACAAACTTTCTTGCCTTTATGTCGTCCTTGACAACCAATCTTTGTTCTGTTATTGGTTAATATTTGTAATTCTTGAGCCATAATTAAAAAATGTTCTTGCATCAGTTTACTGGATAAAATACTTCTTTACCAAAGTCACATTATATCCTATTGAATTTTCACAGATTCTTTGTTATAAAATTACATACATTTTGCTACCTTTCTCCTCTTCGTTTTAAATCCGCCGGACGGTGTGTGCCCGTGCCCACTACAGCGTGTATAGCTCGAAGACTAATCATGTTCCATGATCATGACGGAACGGAGAAAACCGCATTCCGACGTCAAAACCTGTCACTTAATTATGCAGCTCGCTCTATGCGAACGTAAACGTGCAGCTCGCTCTATATTCGGCCTTTTTTTTTTGAACACACCTCGTATAATTTATTTGAATTACTTTCTACTTTTAACTTAGCTGTGTACAGACCTTTTTGTGTAATTATTTGATGGCTGACCTGTCTCTATCTCACCTCTCAACGCACTGCTAAGGCAACTAAAAATATATTTTTGATTACCGAAATCTTATCAGTTTCAACTGTAGAGCTAGAAAACGTTGGAAACTAATCCCTTCAATGAAAAGAATAAGAAAAGATTAAAAGGTTGCGTGTTTAAAGTAGTATATTGTTGCATAATGAGAGCGCATAATCCGTTTCATGTGATTGTTTTTTATATACATTTTTTATATATACATACATTTGTGAAGCTTACATATTTGTCTAACACGTGTCAAAAAGACATAATACAACAGTTTAAAGACAATTAAAATAGGGGAAAGGAAACCTATCAACAAGGAAAGGGCGGTGACGAAAGGATACAAATATATGTCAAATAAATTGATATAACATTGTTGCTTAATACGGAACGTTCTACAAGTGTCTCGGCCATCACACCAGAGGCCAGCTGTAATGTGTGTGTGTGCGTACATATTGCTGCTACTTTCAGTTACGTGAAAGACAATTACGTGACACTTAATGTGCGTCAACAATCGAGTCTATTTCAGACTGTGCCGGTCAGCGCACTGTGTTCAAGGACACTGTTTCTAGTGGATTCGAGAGCACTTGTTTGTTTAACACGTCACCCAAAGTTGCCGATTATTCTGGCATCTCAGTGAGGTATTTATATTAAAGTCTGTTGAAATTGAATTATTAAAATTACTTTGTGTGTCCAGGTTCCCTTCCTTGCAACTTCTTTTTTTATATTTTATACAAAACATATGTTAAGACTTATAGCCCCATCATCAGGTATTCAGCGACGGTCAGTTTTAGTTTACTTCGGGTGATTACTCAGTGTGTTTCAAGTGGCTATAGTGAAAAGTGATTATTGTGCGAGACAATATAATATAATATAATAATAATATCTATTATTTGATATTATTATTGCATGTGGACACACTTAATTTAAATTATTGTACAAGTATAATCTTGTTGAATAACTTGTTGATTACAAACTGTTAATTGTGATCATTAAAGCTGGTGATCAGTGACTTCACTGGTGTCTTGTATTTTGTTTTCCACTGTACCATACAACGATCAGTGAGACCGTCGTAACAATATTAATTATGGCATGTGTGTGTGTGTGTGTGTGTGTGTGTGTGTGTGTGTGTGTGTGTGTGTGTGTGTGTGTGTGTGTGTGTGTGTGTGTGTGTGTGTGTGTGTGTGTGTGTGTGTGTGTGTGTGTGTGTGTGTGTGTGTGTGTGTGTGTGTGTGTGTGTGTGTGTGTGTGTTGTAACTTTCAGATTTAATTATAAAAGTTGAAAGTTATCAAACATGTAATACAATACTTGTTAATGTTAAAATAATATATCACGAAAAGCGCTTAAAATAAATATGGGTATCTTCAATTCAAATGATTTTCACTTTTTCTTTAACAATGAGGCATTACATTTAACAAATTATGCGAGTTAATACATATTATCGTCTTTTAATGGTCCAGATCAATTATTAAAATTAAAGAAGAGAATAGTTTATATGCTAAGCTTGTTTTGTATACAATAAAACAAACGTGAAAATATTAAACACATACAATTCTACGCTACAAGGCAGTAAAGTGAATTTACACAAGACCATTGCGAAAATTAAGACAAAAACCACCTGTACTACAAGAACTGCGCATTAAATATTTAATGAAAACGGAATTGGCAACAAGTTGGGAGAAGAGAAATTATTTGTAGTGCAGTTACGTATAAGTTAGAACGCGCTCCACGGTATCGATACCGCTCGCAGGAAACGACCGCATCATTTCTAAAGTGTTGGGTGGGTGGGGAGTTGAACGCACGACTTGCTAACCTTTTTATTCTCATATCTTTCCCTCTAAGAGACTTGGTAATTCTTTTGGCGAGAATCTCTTTTTTGAATATTTTCTTTTATTGGATTTTATAATTTCATATTTCTGTTCATCTCAGTGAATATATTATACAGCGTAGGATAAGCTGTATGTTAATTTCATCTGTATTAAACATGCAGATTCTAACACAAATATAAAATATGTACCCACACACATGGTCACGTTTTTGAGTATATATTTTTTTTATTTATTGCAATACAAAGTTACTGTAAAATTGTTTCTTTATTTCAGTTGAATACTTATTTTTTAAATTCTTTTCCTATTTTATGTAAGATGTATATTGTTACATGATATTTTTCCAATCATCTTGTTGTATTATTGCCTAAGTAAAGATATTTACAAACCCTAGGAAAGTACCAGAAAACATAAAGTAGCCTGCTTAAATGACTACTAATTATAGGTTTTATAATAATGGTTAATAATAAATAATGTTTTAATAATTATGTTTTGAACTATTAAAGTTAGTTAGACTAGAACGACAATGTTTTGTAAATATTTACCATGTTAATACTTATCCCACTATGTGTGTGCAAGTTGAGATTGACTCATAAGTTCAATAAGAGTTGTGATATGTTTATAGTGGAAGTAGTTAATAGTAAAGAAAGTTAGAATAATTATGTTTTGAGATATTAAAGTTAGTAAGTAAGGAGGACAATGTTTTGGGGACTATTTACCATGTGGATACCAATTTTATTATGTTAGTAAAAACTGGAATGGATCCATAAGTTTAATAAGAATTGCAATATGTTTCATAATAGTTGTTAGTAATTAATTGTTTGATGTTGATTGATAATATATGCTGTAATATTATTTAAACAAATGTTAATGTTAATGGAAGGGTACAAAAATTATAATAATAGAGATATTTGTGAAACTAGGTATGTTAGGCATATATAGTTAAGGAATTTGGAAAAGAGTTTATAGTAAAACTAGAATAATTAATGTCATGTTGAACTTTGTTATTACTGATTATATCTAATAGTTTTAGTAAAGTGAAGGGTATAAAAAAGAACTACAGTAATTATAAATAATTTTGTACAAATAGTTAAAAGTGTAAACTAGTAAACTCTGGAAATATGGAATGGAAACTAATCAAAACTGTTATCAAAACAATCAGTGTTCCATCAGAAATTCAAAGATGCTAGTATCTTGAAGATCAAAGATCACATAAAAAAGTTATAACAATTTTAAGAAAATTGTATGTAAGATGTTAGATGTTTGTTTATTTTGAGGCTCTGAGAGAACCATAGTAACTCAAGATTATACAGTTTAAACCAATGAAAGCTAAGTTATTGTCCTTAGCAACAGACATGTTATAAAAATAATTGGGAATTCCATTATTAGAACTGAACGAGAAAGGATGATAAAAAAAAACGAGAGACCAATCTAAAATATTTCGAGTGTAATAACAGTTAATGTAATTAAAGTTAAATCATTTTAAAAGATCGAATGTTTAGAAGAAAGAAGTAAACCATTATTCGAAAGGAGGAAGCCGATGAACATATGAAGAAATAAATTCAACGTATCCAGGAAGGGAAGTATTTTTGCTAATAACTAAACTGAAGAAGTTACCTTAGTGTCCCAAGTTTACACTTGACAAAGAAACTGTTTACACTTTTTGATTAAAATTATATTTTAACTTTTACTTGAAAAATAATTAAAAAACAGTCTTATTTTCATGGTCAAAACTATTAATGTATGGTAATATGACCATTTAAAGTGTATTAAACATTGAAAATACTTAGTTCAACATAACCTAAAAACACTGAACACTGTAAAGTTAGTAATAAACTCTTGTTAAGACACTCTGTATTTAATTCTAAGTCCATGTATTTTGGTACTTTTCCGAAGATCATTGTAGTTTATATAGTAGCCAAAAGGACCTAACGTAAAACAGCTTTAATTGTATCTTATTTAGCAATTATTAAAACGCAAATATTGTGTACCCTGGGAGGTGGGAGTAACTGCTGCCATTCTGAGCAAATTTAAAGAACAGCCGGCAAGACTTTGTTAATAGTTGTATCTTTCTTTTACCAACATTTAATAAGGAGAATAAAGGATTTGAGTTAAATAACACCATATAAAAGGTTTTCTTTTTTTCCTTAGTTGATAGTTTTATATATATGATATTATGTATAACATATAATCGAATGTTAATTTTTTCATCAACTGGCATAGGTTGATAACACTCCCGACAAGAAAAGTATGGCACAAGATTTGAATCTACCTTACTGAGAATTAGTATTCATAGTATTATATTAAATAAAAGATATAAAAATTAGAAGGAAAGAGAAACCCTTGTGATATATGCAATATTAATTACAGATTAACCAATACATTTTATTTGCAACATACGATTGCAAATTGGCGCTCAACAAACATTACCCTGACAACATAATAATCCTTAAAATTACTGAAATTTTATAATAAAAAACTACATTTTCTTAATGTGTATGTTACAAATTGACTCAACCAACGCGTGGCTAGTAAACCATACGATAGAGATGATTATTTAGTACGTTACAATATTGATCGCTAGAGATCGTCTTCAATAGGTGAGAATATAGTTTGTTCATCCCCGAAGAGAACATATCTACATAATGTATAGTTTTGAATCTTGGGTCATAAAGGAAAAAAATGAATAGAAGTTACAAACAGCAGAAATGAAAATTCTGAGATCAGTTAAAAGGTGTAACAGACGAGATCGTATAAGAAATGAAGAGACAAGAAGTGATTTAGATATTTTTGCAGTTACTGAAGGGACTAAAGGTTATAAAAGAAAATGGATTCGAGACATAGATAGAATGGAAGAAAGTAGAATAACAAAGATAGAGAAAGATTATAACCCTAGAGGCAGAAAAAATTTGGAAGACGTAAGAAAAGGAGGACTGTGGAATAGGAACAGGCCGCTAAACCCTCAAACCGTTAAGATGATGATGATGATGACTTATTTTTCATTGAAACATTTTAGTTAATATTGTCAGATTCAGTAGGTCTACTTACTTGCTTTGAGGCGTAGTATAATATAACCAAATACTCACATGAAAAGTTTTGCCGCAAATGCATCTGCTATACGTTGTCCAAGTTTAAAAGTTCAAATAATTGTAAAATGTGTGTTACAAAAGCCTGTTGAAATTAAATTGTTAAAATTACTTTGTGTAACCAGGTTCCCTTCCATGCAACTTCTTTTTTTATATTTTATACAAAACGCATTTTAAGACTTATAGCCCCATCATCAGGTGATAAAATATGTTCACTCACATGGAGTACGTCAATTAATAAAAGTAACATTTTATTTCTCACTTTAATCGAAGCGGTTAAGACTTTATACAACGGATTGAAAACGCACATAAAAATTGGAAGTAAAGTCTCAAAAGGATTTAATGTTATTTCTTCCATGTAAGGGCCTGAAGCAGGGATGTTGTCTCTCACCGACGCTTTTTAAAATATACCTGGAAAAACGCCTCAAAACCGGGAACAAAATGCCACAAAATGGGGCTACCTCTAATCGACAACACAGTGTACACACTGTGTTTCGCTGACGAACAAGTCGTGGTAGCCCAGGACTATCACGACATGGAATACACGACACGAAAACTTATAGAAGGAAATCTATGGGGCCTTGAAGTACGGTAAATACAAAGAAAGCGGAGTATATGTGCATTGGTGGAGAACAGAAGAATTTAATTTTAGAAGACAAACAGGAAATAATGAATTGCAGTAGCTATAAATATCTAGGAACAACAGTTACACAAGATGGTAGTCTAGATGAAGTGATAAGAGAAAGAAATAACATGGAAGAAAATCAATAGCATTGGTGAACAACATATTGTGGGACCAACAAATATCAAAACAAAATAAACATCGTATATACAAAACAATCATAAAACCAATTACGTCATACGGGTGTGAAATATGGCCAATAATACAAAGGACAGAAAAGTTGTTGGAAGCCACTAAAATGGATTATTGGTGAAGAGCGGCAGGGAGGTCAAAACTGGAAAAAGTAAGAAACGTCAGAATCCGGAAGATAAGGGGGGTACAGTACTCTATTGTCGACGACATAAAAACAAAACAGCTAAATGGTTTGGGCATGTCCAAAGAATGCCGGAGAATCGACTCCCCAAGCAAATTTTGAGATGGACACCATACGGTCGTAGGCGAAGAGGAAACCCTAGGTTGAGTTGGAGAGAAGGCATCAACCGGGCAATGAGAGACCGGGAATTGGAAGAAGAATCTTGGTTAGATGGAGGCCAATGGAGACTAGGGATCGGAAGACGTAGGATAACGTTATGAACCGATTTATATATACAAATATATATATATATAATGCAACAGTACAAATGTATAGGGTACTGTACATTGCACAATTAATTAAGATAATTAATATAATTAAATAAATAATTCATATCGTTAGTAATAATAATTCAGCTTTCAATCTGAACTGTAAAGGGAACGACCAAATTTCATGCTTGGACAGGTTGATCACGCGACTCAGCTGTGCTGTGTGTACACGTGTATTTTACGCGCGCGCGTGTGTGTGTGTGTGAGACCAGTTGCTTCCTGTAAAGCGTCACCCCTAAATAAACGCTATTAATTATATGAATTATTTAAATTGTAAAGAGTGTGTGCATAATATCACAAAACCAAATACGCCACAGTGTGTATAATATAAAGACGCACGTGTGTACAAAAAATAGTGCGAAAATAATATAAAATGCGATTATAGTGAAAATAAATATAAATAAAACTTAACGTATATTAATTAAGATAGGGAAAAACGGTTTATACACAGTGAACATATAAAAATTACCGACAAGATGAATATCGGGTAATTTGCAAAAGACTTCGCATGTTGCGAAGATAACCGAAATAAGTGTCAAAATAATCGTGTTTAGAAAGGGACGCCAACGACAGACTGATACCTGCAGAGGATTGTCGAAACATGATTTTTGCCCCCTAGGGTAAAATACTCGAGACACACCAACTTATTTCTCTTTTTCGTTCAACTACCGTGGCAGCCGGAGGCTCTGCCCAACGACAACAACTCTTTCTCGATCAACCACAGCGGCAGCCGGAGGCTCGGCCCGACTACTCATCACTTTCGAGAGATCAACGCTGCAGCCAGAGGCTATGACGGAAGACGAGGGAGCAGCCAAATACATGGAATAGCGTCCAGCGTACGGAACGAGGCAACGGACTACGGAGAGGATCTGAAGGACGAGGATCAAAGACTCCAGGACTGCACGACTACAGAGGATCATCCAGGATCAAGGACCTAGGACCAAAGAGGATACGCTGAGTATTACCGCTACAACTAAGGTGAAACAAAACCATGTATTTGTAAAAACAAAAAGACTGAAGTAAAGTCAATTAACCATGTAAAAAGAAAGACAATATAATTCAAAGTGGAATTAATAATTTTTGAAAATATAAATGTTTATTTGTGTAGTAGTTTAGAGTAATGTTTAAACGTATGAAAGTATAATTTTGAATAAATAATTTAATCAATGATATTTAAATTAATCAGAAAGTAAATAGCAAATTGTTTTGAAACACAGAAATGCATATGCAATAATAAAAAGAAAATATATTATTAAAAAGAGATCATATAATTTAATAGTTATCAAAGAAATGAGCAAGTCGAGAGCAATATTATATAATAACAAATTTTTATTGTAGTATAAGTGTGTATATTATGTTCTATGTGTAATACGAGGTACTACTTATATGTTAATAACTAGATGTGTACTATGGCTAGACACATGCGAATAATAGTGATAGTTTAAATCGCAAAAAAACATTTAAAATTTTAATTAATAAATTTTTAAATGGTTCTAAACAATTTCTCATTGTGTTATTATTATTACGATTACACCTGTCATCATTTTATAGCGTAAGTAATGCTGCTAATAAACGGCGTTAACGTTATAAAATATATGTACACATTTTATTTCTCTTTCCATATGTACTAAGTAACCAACCGAACATTTATATTGAAGCAAATGATCGCCAGTGTATAGACAGTACTATTTTTTTCTCCCTGATTATTACCTAAGTGTAGAAGTATAGGCTTTAACTTATGTACAGGCAATTATTAATTGTAAACAGCTTCAATCAGTCAGTTGGGATTTTCTTTCATTTTTCTTTTCCCGACGCTATAACCCAGCGTGGGTCTGCTCAGTGACTTTCTTCCATTCCGCACCTCTCATTACACATCCGTCTCCATCCCCTCATGCTCATACATCTCAAATCATCTTCCACGTCATCCAACCATCTCATTATGGGTCTGCCTCTAATTCTTCTTCCTACCGGTCTCCAATCTTCAATTCTATTAGCTATTCTTCTGTCATCCGTTCGTCTTTCATGGTCCAGCCACTCAAGCCTGCTACTCTTAATAAACAGGACTACGTCGGCACACTGAATCAGTTAGTCCAGTTCATGCTTCATTCGAGTTTCCAAAAGACATTTTCAGTTTGTAGATTTCCAAAGAATTTTCACAAGACTTCCGTTCAAATATTCTTAGACGTCGCTCGTCTGTGCTCCTTAATGTCAAGGCTTTGGATTTGTATGTTACTACCTGTCGTATAAGACTTTTCTATATAGTCATGTCAAGTTGTTTGCTTAACATCCGGAATTTGAAAAGCTTTTCATAGGAGAGTTAGCTGGGATTAATCAACTTTAATTAACCGATTATTCAAGAAAGTGTGCCGTTTTTTTTAAAATCAAGATTGTGTATTTTGGTAATAAAAATAAACAATATTATGATAACTGTACAGTTTTTTCTCTATGTTACATATTCAGATATTGTCGAGAAAGTGTGCCGGGGTTTGAATTTCCCGGCGCGGTTAAATTTTTTCAGTGCTGCCAACGCAGTTTGATTTTTAAATTGCGTTTTGATTTTCAAATGGGTCTATAAATGGAATGAGTTTAATCGAATTTAACCAGTGTTTGTGACACAATTTAATCGTTGATAAATCTATAAAAATATTTGATATTTTATGAGAAAATATGATATTACGATTGTTATTGCTATTGCTGGTTATGTCATTAATTGTTATTATTAAATTGTAAAACCGGAAGTAACATTGTGTAATTTTGTCGGGTCACACACATTTATGTGTTTGTAGGTGATGTTCTCTAATTCAAGTTTTCTTATGGGGTGTGTTGAATCTAGTTCCCGGTTTAGCTTCAATTCAGGGTGTATAAATTGAACCGGGTACTTTTAATTTAGTGGGTTATGTATGTTTTTGTGTTAGTTTGAATTATGTTCTGTGCACATCTGACTCTGTCAGATCTTGTCGGTGTTGGTCGTAGCCTGTCCGGCCCTGCTAGAGATTGCCCTCGTTTGTTAAAAGTTATACGGTCCCTCGAATCACCATGTCTTGAATGATAGTCATAATGGGTTTTCTGAATAATTGAGTTACTAGGCCGCGTGATCGGACTTAGCCTGAAAACGGTATATTTAAGTATTTTATGAGAATGCGGTTATGGTCGGACCATAGTCCCTTGCTGTTGAGACAATGAGTCTTTGATTTTTGTATTATGCTTGGGTACACACAGTTGGACTGTGTGTTTCAAAATTCTCTAGATTTTGAGAATTGCTTTAGTTAATTTTTTTAATGGATATCTATTGGGTGTTGAATATTTGTGTTAGTTTTTGCATAACATTATTGTTGTGTGTGTTTGCCTTGTTTGGTGATTTCGGGGACCTTGCTTTGCTTTTTCGTCTTCACCCCTTTTTTAAAATAACATTGATTACGCCTACACTGCAAATTTGTTGCATAATAAGTATATATTGGAAACATTTTACTGAAAATAAAACGTTATTTTTATGCAGTGTAAATGTACCGTTAATTGTATGTACAGACGATTGAGCGACAAAACTGAAAACCAAGATTAACAGTTGCGTGGGCCCAATCCCTGCACACACAATACCTCTGTGTAATCCGATTACTGTTTTATGATAAGTTGCTATGGTATTACGTTAGTCTGTTGAGGTATCACAGCCTTGGCTAATGTTTGACATTAGTCAACTAAATATAATTTTGATAAATTACACTTCCTTCGCGTTTATTTTGATTCCTTGCCTTCCGATCCTGCACAATATATAAAAATTACTTTTCTTTATTGATATTTTAATTATTCCTTAGTAAGTAACTCGTTGAGTTTCCTGCAGGTCTCCCATGTAATACCTTCAAATAAATACACTGTAAGTAGGTTTATTTTCACCTGACGCACGTTTCACAGGAATTATTCTCTATCTTCAGAGGTTTGTTTTAATTGTAGTTGAATGTTTCACTTAAAATAGGTGGATCAACAAAGTGACGGAATGGAGTCCATTAGGAAGGAGAAAAAGGGGAAGACCGAGAAGATCTTGGAGGGACGAAGTGGATGAATCTATGCAACGTATAGGGCTTGAGGAAGGAAAATGGGAACTTCGAGAGAATTGGAAAGCCAGGTTGAAGGAAGGGAGACGGCTCTAGCTGTAGCAACCCTATTATATATATGTTTCGCTTACAGTACAGTTAACGGATAATTTATTTTAATTTACTGCTATTTTCAATTATTGTAATGTTTATGTAGTCAGATATTTATTATATATTTAATGTTTAATTTTATTATTTTAATAAATGTATAATTAAAAAAAAATCGTCTTGTTTTGGTTTTATTTGAATTTGTCCTTTAATTAGTAGATTATTATTGTGGTGTTTGTAAATATTGGGATTTTCTCAGATATTAATTCTGTTACCTTTTTGTACGTTTTTAATTAATTTTACATTGTGAATGTCTGGAAATTTATGTTTTTTGTTTAAAATGTGTATGTCTAAATTTTATTATATTTCAGATTATTAAATAATTAATATTTTAATATATAATTAATATATAATATATAATTATATTTTAATATAATATATAACTCTATATATTATATAATTAATATTTAATGAAGACAACTATAATATTTTAATATACATATTTTAATTATTTACAAATCGTAGTCAGCATCACACTATTTATAATCATTGTTCTCATTTACTGATTATAAATTAGCAAATTAGCTTGGAAAAATGTGTAAGGTTAGATGAATAGGAAATGATTCTAACGACGTTTAAAAAAATGAAGTCAGCGTCATCGTCAACAACACAGTATAGGGAAGATACTTCCTGTTTCGCCTTCAAAGATCCTCCAGCCATCTATTCCTGGGTCTACCTACACATCTGTGTCCTATACGCTTATATTTCCAGACTTGTTTAGCCAGACTTGAAGCTAACATTCTTTCTACGTGTTCATTCCACTTGTGTTTATAATCGTTTTATCTTTCATTCATTCTGGCTGAAAACGCCTTCTTCTTCTTCTTCTTCTTCTTCTTCTTCTTCTTCTTCTTCTTCTTCTTCTTCTTCTTCTTCTTCTTCTTCTTCTTCTCCTCCTCCTCCTCCTCCTCCTCCTCCTCCTCCTCCTCCTCCTTCTTCTTCTCCTCCTCCTTCTTCTTCTTCTTCTTCTTCTTCTTCTTCTTCTTCTTCTTCTTCTCCTCCTCCTCCTCCTCCTCCTCCTCCTCTTTCTTCTTCTTATTCTTCTCCTCCTCCGCCTCCTCCTCCTCCTCCTCCTCCTTCTTCTTCTTCTTCTTCTTCTTCTTCTTCTTCTTCTTGTTCTACTTACTTCTTCTTCTTCAGGCTGTGGACCTTACGATCCGTTGCGCACTCCTTGGTCCGACCATCTGTTCTTTGATCTTCCAATATTCCGCTTTCCTTTCGGATTATAAACCAAAATTTGTTTTGGTATCTTGGTGTTACGTATTCTTTCAATATGGTCTGTCCAATCCTGCCTGTATTGCTTTATCCTTTAATTCAGGTTGTATATTCCAAGGATATTCCTTTTATAATCATTTTTTTACCCGGTCCCTCCGAGATACTCCGAGATCGTAAAAATCTCAGACGATGAGTATGCTTAAAACTTGCTGAAAGAAATTGGAGAGACGGTACCTTTTTTCCAGATTGTCTGGGCACCGGTCCTCACACGTTTTCCAAGGTTGGACGAAGTGATGTTAGCTCGCAAAGCAACCCTGAGCCTTTCTGCAAACAAACCCGTACTGCACGGTTAAGTGCCACATCTTCTGCAAGAGGTTACTCTGTTGACCTCTGCATAACAGTACGAATCCAGACCTGAAAGCCAGTAAGTATTTCTGGTTGAGGGCCAAAGTAACGCAAGGGCAATAACCCTGGACCGGCTTATCTTTAGAATGTTACAGGCGTGATTCTGGTTGGATTGAGACGGCTCTAATACTGCATGCTATTGTTGTAGGATTATATTTTGCCCCTGTCTTGCAATTTGATATTGGAACACCAAAGGCTAGGGGAAGACAGACCTGAATAAAAATTACCGGAATTCATGGCCCATAAGAAAATAGCCCTCCACATGACTTTCCCATCTACAGGTCGGTACCGTATAATGGGAAATTAACACAAACTCTTCAAAAAAAAGGAAAGGGTAAACTAAATAAATTATAAAAACCAATTAGAAAATGGATTCTTTAAGTAACAGAAGGTAATCTTGGCTAAACACATGCATAGAACAAGTAAGACATTGCAACTATCTTGGACTTGACATTACTTATGATCAAGATAGAGATATAGAAAATAGTGACGAATCTCACAAGAATGTGTGGAACGATTTGGAGAACGTTGGGAACAAAACGTAGAAAAGAAACCTAAATAAAGTTATATAAAACAATGACAATATCTACACTACTGTATGGTTCTGGAACTTGGGTCATAAATAAAAAAGATGAACAGAACATACAAACAGAAGAAATTAAATTTCTGAGATCATTTAAAAGGTGTAATAAACGAAATCATATAAGAAGTTAAGAGATAAGAAGTGATTTAGATATTTTTGCAGTTAATGAAAGGATTAAAGAATACAGAAGAAAACGGATGCAAGACATCAATAAAATGGCAGAAATTAAAATACCGTAGATGGCTAAAGATTACAGCCTTAGAGGCAGAAGAAAAGTCGATAGACCTAAGAAAGGTGGACTGTGGAATAAAAACAGGCCACTAAAGCCTAACACCGTTAAGGAGACGATAATTATAATCTTGGTTAGGTAATCTAGGAAGGTTCTTTAAGTAACTATCGTGTCTAGGCTAATGCGGGAAAAACGAAAAGGTTTGCCAATACAAAGGTGATACATGCGCAAGACACACAGCTGTGGTAGACAGAGAAGGCATATATATTGTAGCGTGACAGATAATCCACACAAATGCATTACTCAATGATCATTAATAAAGCTCTAATATATGGAATATCCAGATGAGAATTAATTAAAATGCACTATTTACTAATATATTCACAAGAAAGGTTAAATAAAGAAAAATTCTGCAAATAATATAATATAATACAAATTTAAAAACCCAGGAAACTAAAAATGATAACAACAAAATTACCCAGGTAAGATAGAAGCAGGCAATTAATATACCCCGACAAGGAAACCAGACTAGAAGAAACAAAGGCATACACAGCGAAAAACTACTAAAGACAGAAGAAAGAAGAATAATTAAAACCAAGGAAGAAAGAAGACTAATTAAAACTACCACTACAGAAGAAAGAAGAAAGAAGAATAATTAAAACCAAAGAAGAAAGAAGACTAATTAAAACTACTGCTACTGAAGAAAGAAGAAAGAAGAATAATTAAAATCAAGGAAGAAAGAAGACTAATTAAAACTACTACTACAGAAGAAGGAAGAAGGAAGAAGAACCAAACTCAAAGAAGAAAGAAAACTAATTAAAACGAGAGAAGAAAGAAGAAAGAAGAATAATCAAATCTGCTGAAGACAGAAGAAAGAAGAATAATCAAAACCAAATTTAGAGAACAAAGAAGAAAGAAGAATAACCCAAAATTACAACTACAGAAGACAGAAGAAAGAAGAACAATCAAAGCTACTGAAGACAGAAGAAAGAAGAACAATTAAAACTCAAAGAAGAAAGAAGAAACAAGACTAATTAAAACCAGAGAAGAAAGAAGAACTAATTAAAACTGCTACTACTGAAGAGAGAAGAAGGAAGAATAATTAAAACTAGAGAAGAAAGAAGAATAATTAAAACTACTACTACAGAAGAAGGAAGAAAGAAGAACAATCAAAGCTACTGAAGACAGAAGAAAGAAGACTAATTAAAACTAAAGAAGAAACAAGACTAATTAAAACCAGAGAAGAAAGAAGAACTAATTAAAACTGCTACTACTGAAGAGAGAAGAAGGAAGAATAATTAAAACTAGAGAAGAAAGAAGACTAATTAAAACTACTACTACAGAAGAAGGAAGAAAGGAGAACAATCAAAGCTACTGAAGACAGAAGAAAGAAGAATAATTAAAACTAAAGAAGAAAGAAGACTAATTAAAACTACTATTACTGAAGAAGGAAGAAGGAAGAAGAACCAAACTCAAAGAAGAAAGAAGAATAATAAAAATAAAAACTACAGAAGAAAGAAGAAAGAAGGATAATCCAAAACTACAGAAGAAGGAAGAATAACCAAACTCAAAGAAGAAAGAAGAATAATTAAGACGACCCATATAAAACAAAAACGCCATAGGGAAAGAACCCCCAAAAAACCCCAAAATCAATGAATGTCCAAAGAGAAAGTATAACACCCTAAAAAACCATATCACTGTAAAACTGACAAAAAACTAAAAGTGTTAGTAGTATTACATATAAGTGCATTCAAAAAGTTATTGTTTAGTTTGTATAAACAAATCTTCACAGTTCCCCCCATGGTTGAATATTTCATGTTAAAAACTAGAAAAAGACTAGTAAATATATTGATAATTCACCATAGACAAGTGCAAGTGATCAAATTATAAATAATAAACTTTAAAAAGGTGCATGAGTTACAGTACAAAGCAATAAACTTTAAGTTTTATGAACAGTGTCTACTTTGATAATGAAATAGTAATGTTACTAATAAAAAGCTACTAAAGCTGTATGAACATTCCATAGAATGGAATATAACTTAGATAGCCAGGGTTATACTTAAAGAGGGGGCATAAATCTTGTAAAATGGGGAATTACAAAACAAATTGTTAATGTTGAGTAGTATAAGATGTTAACCATTATATGTGACCAGGATGTCAGATTCCTATTACATATAGTAATTAGATACGTAAGGATTATCCATAAGAAATGTTAGTGTTATAATTTGTTATTTTATTGTTCATTTTAATTTAGGAATGACATATCTAAAATTAGATACCATTCCAATGTTATAGAATATTTTTTATTTATGTTATTAGGTAATATACTAAGCAGTGTTATTCAGAACACCAGTTTTGATATAGAGAGATGTTATATGTTAATTATATAATCAATAATTTATGTTATACCAGTCAGAGAAGGATATAAAATAACTACATTAATAAAACATTTGGAAATTAGCCACACATCAGATCTAGGCCAAAGAATAAATTTAAACTGCAGAATAATTAACAAACCTAGTCTTATAAACCAGATAAAATGACAATATTTACGCAAGATAAACTCAACATATTAAATACTATGTAAATAAGGCTTTCTAAAGATGTGGTCATTATATGAGTAAAATTATTTAATTGTCTAATAAAATACCATTAAAACTGAAATAGATTCACTAACATTATCCTAGGGGGAGTCATATACAAATGAATTGTATTAAAAAACCATCATTAATATACTAAATTGCAATAAAATAAGTGAGAATTGATAATTATACAAATTTCAGATTTAATAGAATAATAATTATATTAGGGAAAATGGCTATTATTTACTTAGAAGACAGGAAGTATAATTTTAGGCCTACCTCCCAAAAATTATAAGAAATATAATTTTCAGATAAAACTTTGTAATACTAACTTAATTACTATCAAAATAAGTAGAATAGAATAGTGAAAACGAATATGTATTTTATATTTCAAACAGTTAAGTAATAACGAATTTATTTTATGAGCATAATGTACATTTTTAAAGTGTGTCGGAAGTTATGACAAATTGAAACAATGTATGAGATATATTATATAGGCTAAGATTTTCATGAGACGAAGGAAATACAGACAGTTCATTATTATACCTCGAAGAGAGCACTTCATGTGAATATTTGATAGAACCAACCTTTAATGGCCGTTACGTCATAACGGAGTTCGGAATCATTTTATGTAAAACTAAATTTTTAACTATTTTAATGAAAGTGAAGTGGTGAAGTTGACCCATGAACTACATAACACCTATAAACGAAATCACATATAACTAATTAAATGAAATAACACTGAAATCGCACCAAACACCAAGTGAAAATTCGAGGTTAACTGACACGCATAAACACCAGTAGATATACCCATTTAACAACATTTTTACACAAGTGAACTATTCCATGATACACCAGTGACAATAAACTATACCCCAGAAGATCATATACAGTTGCGAAGAACATTTAACCGAAGAAAGGCCATATTATCTCAACAAGTACTTTGTTTACATTAGAAGCTATCAACGCGCATGCGTCAGGCGGCCATTTTGATCCAGGATCGTCACCACAATAAGACACGACTAGACTGCTTTCTGGTTCGAATAAAATTATATATAAACTTTTATTATTAATAATTACCATTATATTGTTTAAATTTAAGACATTTTTTGAATTGTAAGTGTTATACTTTCATGTCCCTGACCTTCTCTGGCTTTTTATATTAATAACCGTTCAAAAAACCTGTTTTTATAATACAACTGTAAAACTTCTAATATCGACCGACCCTGAGCGAGTCGATACGGCTTTGTAACCTCGATTAATTACTCGACCAACTTTATTATTGTGTTTAATAAACGTTTTGTTTGTTTTTTGGTAAATTGAAGTTGATTTCTCTTATAAAAGGACATAATCATTAATTAACCAAGAAAACTAGATAATCTTTAAAGGCAGTCTATGCGAACTACAACATTTCAAGAGTAAGAAGAAGAGAGCCGTTTTCGCCTAACTTGAAGTTAATTGGATTATCTTTTTAACAAATTTACAGAACAGAAATTTATTACCAAAATAAACACCATACTATTATAATTATAATTACGATCAACAACCTCGATTTATTCCTAAATATTAAGCACATAAATACACCGAAAATATTTTTCCAAAATTATTTTTTTTTATAAATATAAATTTTAAATTTATATTTTATTTCAATTTGCTACCACAGCAAAATACACTGAGTTTATTTGATAATAACAAAGACCAGGAACTTTACCAAATCGACGATTCCCAGAGCGGAACGTCACTACTACACATACACACCATAAAAATTATCCTGGGTAATATTATACCAGAACACTATACAATTACAGTTATAGTATGGTTTTATTACAAAAGTGAAGATCAACAGTGAGAGCACAACGAAGACTAGAAGACATTAGCTACGTTACTACACACATTATAAATTAAGCTATATTTTGCAATATCGTTTTATTACAAAATCAGCTAGCACAACCAGTGGGACTTACAGGAGAGCACAATCAACATACATCGATATTTATTTTATTATTCCCACCACCACTCACGGTATTATTACAAATTTGGCTTCCATCGCGGGGCTTGAACGAGGCGGATTCACCGCAATATTACAAATTTGGCGTCCAACTAAAAAGCTGTAATTAGGGGTTGAAAGGTGGTAATTACTTACCCAATTCCTAATTCAGCTTGGCAGCGGTTAGTCAGCCAGGGAATCAGGGAAGATGATGCGTCGTGCCACATCAAAGAAGAGAGCGGCGGAGGCCGAGAAAGAACTTGATATGGAGGATAAGGAGGCGACTCCAGTGGAGGACGTGGAAAGGATATTAGAACGGGTGGAAGATAAACAACCAGCACCACCAGAGAAGCAACCCGAAGGACCCACTCAAACAGGGGATGTCCATGTCCAAGACCAGGAGATAGATAAAACTAAGACTACAGAAGAAAGTAAAATGGACAAATTATTGGAAATGTTCATGAGAATGGAAGAAAACAGCAAGAAGATGGAAGAAAACTTAAGGAAGGACAACCAAGCAACAAAAGAAGAGTTGAAGAATGATAACCAATCGTTAAAAGAAGAATTGAAGAAGGACAACCAAGCAACAAAAGAAGAATTGAAGAAGGACAACCAAGCAACCAAGGAAGAATTAAGTAAGAAAATGGATACTACTACAGAAGAAAATAATAAAAGATTAGAAGATTTGAAGAATGATAACCAATCTTTAAGGGAAGAATTGAAGAAGGACAACCAAGAAACAAAGGAAGAATTGGGCCTTAAAATCGAAAGGACCAATAAGAGAATTGAGGAAACCAGTAAAAAGGTGGAAAGGAAAATGGAAGAAAATAAGAAGAATTTGGAAGAAAAGATGGAAGAAACCAATAAGAAAATCGAAAGTGATCATCAACAATTAAGGGAAGAGTTAAGAGAAGATAACCAACTGTTACGGGAAGAATTACGGGAAGTGAACCAGGAGAATCTAGACAAATTAGACGAACGAATGGAACTATTAAGAAAGGAAATGAACCAGGAACTAAAGGAAAATAAGAAATCTATGACCAAAAGGCTGGAAGACGAAACCATAACTATAAATCAACAGATAAGAGAAGTTGATGGAAGATGTCGGCTGACGGAAGTGGAGGTACAAGAGTTCAAGGAAGTGGTGAACACAAAGGTCACAAATCTTAAAGAGTCTACTCGCAAGAAGGCAGAAGAAAACCGAAGGGAAAGCCAGGAAGAACTCAGCAAGGTACGAACTCGAATTACAGAAAGATGCGACGGAATGGAGGAAGCAATGACTAACATCACTGGTCAAGTGAGACAGAACCAGGAGGACATGGAAGCAATTCGGAGCCGACCAACCAGCTTTACTAATATCCCAATAAACGAGAACAGAGAATGGCTTAACTTTCGCCAGTATAAAAGGAAGCCAATGGAGTTCTTGGCCCGTATCGAGAAATATATGGCCGAACATAAAAGTAATCGATGGTCCAATAATCGTGAACTATTAGACGAATCATTCCGTGATATGACGGATAATTGGTGGATGGCGAACAGGAGCGAAATAACCGATTATCCGCAGTTCAAAAGTTTGTTCAAGTCTAAGTATTGGTCAGAGACCACCCAGAATTTAATAAGGGACAACATCTGCAATGGCCGATATAGAACTCAGTTTGGCAGTACCATGACTGCGTACTTTCTTGGGAAGGTGTGCCTGGCCAAGCACCTGGAACCAGCCATACCAGAGGAATGCCTGGTGAACAAGCTCTCTTATCATTACGACGAGGAGGTCATAAGAGCTCGAAGAGGTAGTCAGATAAAGACCATACAGGCGATGACGGAGTTATTGGAGAACTATGAGAATGAAGAATATTACAGGCAGAGCAGAAGAAGAAATGAGCGGCCAGAAGTTCGAAATAATCCGTCATCAAATAATAATAGTCAACCGGTCAACAGTGGGTACCAAGGAAATAGATATAATCCGAATTACCATAATCAACACCCCACGAATGGTAATAACAACAATAATAACCACGGGAATATAAACCCGAATAATATCAGAAATAATAACGGGTTCTCCGGTAATCGAGGTAATTATTACCCGAATAATTACGTAAATAGACAAAGAAACACCAATCCTACCAATAACAACGAACGGTTTGACAATAACAATAGGGGTTACCCTAATCCGAATAACAACAACAACCGGTTCTCCCGACCACGGGTAAATTTTATACGGGCGGAAGGAAACAACCATCGCAGGTATAACCAGCAACGACGGAGCAGCGTACACGAGTACGAAGATCGAAACAGAAGCCGAGAACGGGACAATTCTAGTTATAATCTGCCAAGGCGAAGTACTAGCCTAGATGACCCGGAGCGGCGTACAAATAGGGAACCAACATACGAACCGAGAACTGAAAGACTGGAACCTACTCAAGGTTTCCCCACTGATGCCTCTGTTGGTCCTATTAATAACCAAGATGAGGAGAATTTAAACGGGAAGAGGCAGTGATAAACCATAAGGACCTTTTGCTGCTTCTATCGCCTGGGTATGTAAAGGAATTGCCGATAGTAAATAATCCCAATAAAATTACAATCATTCGATGTAATTATTTGAAAAATATTCGAAATGAATTACTGGAGGAGGACAACACTCGCCTCCCTATAATAAATAATGAAATAATATACATTAATGCAGAAGTCGAAGGAACATTCGCACAACTAATGATCGATACTGGTGCGAATGTATCCATAATTAACACTACAGAATTGGAGAGAATCCAAGGAAAATGTGGTAAGCTATTGCCAACCTTACCTATAAATAACATTATATTAATCGGTGCCACGGGTCGCCAAAACAAGACAATCAGAAAACAAGTATCATTGAATGTCGTTAGTAAGGGTATAGCTATGAATATGGTCTTCTTAATTGCAGCAGGATTAC
Source organism: Magicicada septendecula (assembly GCA_034769895.1). NCBI lineage: Eukaryota > Metazoa > Arthropoda > Insecta > Hemiptera > Cicadidae > Magicicada > Magicicada septendecula. The sequence continues at coordinate 882,967,286 of CM068368.1, read as the reverse complement.
CCTTCAACATATTAGTGGGATGTGATGTACTGAGAAGGAACTCGGCTATTATTGATTTACGAATGGAGAAGGTATCACTCTTTACCGGAGACCTAACCTGGACGGCCGATTTAGTCGGTAGTGAGATGACACTTCCCAGCAGTATCCACCAGCAAATACGTAGCATAAATTATACCAATACTAACACCATTCCTAACACTATAGTATATGAACTTACAGACGAGGATTTATGGTCCCAGAAAATACAGGAGATAAGGGATTTCCGAAGCGGAATTAATAGAGAAAAATTACCCAATACTCAAGCGAATCAGCTAATACAAATTTATGAAAGATACCGCTCAGTATTTTCCGATGAGCCAGGCAAGGTAAGAAATTATCAATGTACCCTTCAATTCCGAGATACAGTAGAGTTTAATAGGAAATCCTACCCTATCGCAAATTCTCGAAAAGAGGCAGTAAGAGCGGAAATTAATCGAATGATTAATAACGATATTATAGAACCTAGTCAATCCCCATACACCAGCCCTATTGTCGCAATTCCCAAGAAAAACGGCGAAGTCCGGCTTTGTTTGGATGCACGGGAAATAAACAAGAAAATCATTAATGATAGAACATCGCCCGGTGAGATTGAGGAAATCCTGAAACGCTTCCATGGTACCCAATACTTCAGCACTTCGGATACGGTGTGCGGATACTGGCAGGTAGAGTTACACCCACGGAGTCGCCAATATCTGGCTTTCATATTCGAGGGGCGTAATTACCAATTCAAAAGATTGCCCTTCGGATTGGTAAACTCAGTTGCCATCTTTGTGACCTGCATGGACCAGATATTGGGACAAGAAGCACTTCAGTTTACAACCGTGTACGTCGACGACCTACTCATAACATCTGAGACGTGGGAGGAACACTGTTACCGTGTGGAACATGTGCTAAAAAAATTATCTGCCAGTAACGTCACGCTGAAGTTGGAAAAATCCACGTTTATTGCCAGAGAAGTGCAATTTTTAGGATTTAACTTGGACGATCAAGGAATCTCACCGTCGGCAGAAAAGGTAGAAGCTATCCAGAAATTCCCGGCACCCAAAAACAGGAAGCAATTGCAGTCATTCCTGGGACTCTGCAATTATTATAGAAAGTTCCAGGAACAATATTCAGAGTTAACTGCGAGGTTTCAACCTCAATTATCATCTAAAAACAAGTGGGTATGGTGTAAGGAACAAGAGGGGATTTTTCAACAAATTAAGGACAAATTTCTGGCTACTATAATACTTCGCCACCCAAACTTTAAGTTACCGTTCTTCATGAATTGCGATGCCAGCAACATCAGTCTGGGAACGACACTGTATCAAGAGGACGAGAAGGGTCAACCTCAAGTAATTAGCTTCGCGAGCAGGTCTTTGAACCAATGCGAAAGGAATTACACGGTGACGGAAAAAGAATTACTGAGCGTGGTATTTGCTTGCGGTAAGTTCCGCACTTACATTTTGGGATACCCCGTTACTATCCGAACTGACCATAAATCTATTTCATTCTTAAAAAGCTGCAAACTGAACCATGGCAGACTAACGAGATGGATACTTGCCCTTCAAGAATACCATCTACAATGGGAGTACATCCCTGGTAAAAAGAATATAGTAGCGGATGTGTTATCCCGGGTCAATGTGGAAGAACAAACTTTCGAAGGGGAGAAGGAAAGCGTGCTGAAAATATATCATCTTCTTAGCACCAGAGCCGATTTAACAACAATATTGACCAACATGAGCACCCACCAACAAGCGGACCCAAAATTGAGAAACCTCAAACTTCGGCTAGAAGAGGGAGATGAAACCGTTGCTAAATATTACCAGATGAATAAACAAATATTGTTCGTTAAAACCTCCTTGAAGGAAGAGATCTGGAAGGTAATTATTCCGATACAGATCGAAAAGGAATTGATAGTGAATTACCACATACGTTACGGGCATATGGGCGCCCTCAAAGTAATAAAAGCTCTGGAGGAGAGCTGCTATATAAAAAACATCAATAGAAAAGTCCGAATGTATATAAAGAGTTGTAAAATCTGCCAGCTGGTGAAAACTAATAATGAGAAGAAGGAAGGTGTGATGATCCCAATCACTTCCCAAGCGAAATTGGAGAAGGTGTTCCTAAACATTTGCGGACCATTTCCCCGTAGTGGAGGTCGACACCAATATCGATACCTAACCATCATAATGGACCACTTCACCAAATATGTTAAGCTATACCCTACTAATCGAGCGACTACCCGGAAAATTCTGGGGATACTAACTGAACAGTATATCCCACACCTGGGGAAACCATCTTCGATCATTACTGATCATGGAACCCAGTTTAAGGGTGGAAAATGGCGGGATACCTTATTGTCAATGGGCATTCGTACATACAAGACCTCGGTCTACCATCCGAGCAGTAATCCGGCAGAGCGGGTGTTGCGAGAAGTGGGGAGGATCCTCAGGACTTATTGTCACCATCAACAAAAAAGGTGGCAAGACTATCTAGAAGCCACGGAGGAATTCCTCAACTTAGCATACCATCCAGCTATAGGGATAACCCCATACTCTGCGATGTACGAAAAACCACCCCCACGAGAGATCACAGATATCCTCGAGTTCCCCAGTAACCATGTGTACAGATTTGATAAAGCTAAATTCTATAACAAGGTGGCAGAAGACCAATTGAAACGGCAAAATAAGTATCAAAAGGCTAGTGGTAAATTAATAATATATGAAAAGGGAGAAAACATTTTGTTAAGAAATCGTGAATTACCCAGCACACTGGAAGGAATAACGAAGAAGTTATTGCTATTATACATCGGACCGTATATAATATCCAATGTGAAAAATAATAATACCTATGAAATCAAAGAAATCGATTCAGAAAGGATAAATGGAGTATATAACCAGGCTTCCATGAAAAAATATTATGAGTAATTGAATGTATGGAAGAAAGAAAAATTCTCAAAATTCAAAAATGAAGTAATGACTACTTACTACCTATTATTTAGAAAACAATTTATGAATCAAAAAGAAAATGAATTTTGAATTAAACCACAAAATTCAGAAACCCAAGTAAGAACAACTTACTACCTTATTTTAAAAACAACTTTTAGAAATGAACAAGAAGAAAAAGAATTTGGATAACACATTACAAACAATTATATATGGGACCAATTCTGAAAAACTTTCAAGAATAAAGAAATGGCAGTACAAACCACTGATACAATTTAAATGAATAAACTTATTGTGAAGTAAAATTAATGAGAATTTTATGTCAAATAAACAGAAATATTAAACATATGGCATTAATAATAAAGGAGTGCATTTGGATAAAAAGCAAGAGCAAAATAAAATTTTGAAAAAAGAAAGGAAAAACTATATATAAATAAATCCATACGAAAAAGATGATCATACAATAAATGTCAGTTATTAGAAAGACAATTAAAAGAGTAATTGAAAAAACATAATACTAGTGGAACGATTCACAAGAATTAAGAAAGGAACAAAAATATAATACAAAATATATGCTACCAATGACCAGAAGGAGATTGTGATAACAGTCAAAAAATGACAGAGAATTAAAAACTTTACACTGAATAATGAGTGATAATTATATTATACCAGCTTCCAACCACAAGGAGAAATAAAATGCCAGCAGAGCTAACCATTGAGAAAAATAACTGAGATAGAAATTAACTAAGATAGAAATATTAATAGATCTGTTCGTATACGAAGTGAAATATCCAAAGATATTTAATTTTTTTTTTAATAGTCATAAGGTGGACTATTCTTATATAATTTTTATAAATGACTGTCTGAGATAAGTCCAGCAGTATTATTATGTATTGATCAGAGATGATTTACCTCTGTTATCAATAAATGACGTAGCATGGCCAGCAGAGTGTGAAGCCTACAGAGCCCCTCTGGACACTGCCCCAGCTAACGTGTTAGGGAATTTTAGGGAATAAATATCCCAAGGATAAAGAAACGAGTTAAGAAGAAAATGGAAAAATAAAAAACAACGAACCTCAGATGACTATTACTATCAGTAAGAATCCAGTTAATAATGAAATATAGATAAGCTCAAAAATATAGGAGAAAAAATGTTTAGAAATGTGAAGGAAGTAAAGAAATATAATTTATAATATAATGTCATAAGCAATTACTTCAGACAAACTAAGTATGATCTGAACTAATCACTTCTGGAAGAGAGCAATCTGTAGCGTGACAGATAATCCACACAAATGCATTACTCAATGATCATTAATAAAGCTCTAATATATGGAATATCCAGATGAGAATTAATTAAAATGCACTATTTACTAATATATTCACAAGAAAGGTTAAATAAAGAAACATTCTGCAAATAATATAATATAATACAAATTTAAAAACCCTGGAAACTAAAAATGATAACAACAAAATTACCCAGTTAAGATAGAAGCAGGCAATTAATATACCCCGACAAGGAAACCAGACTAGAAGAAACAAAGGCATACACAGCGAAAAACTACTAAAGACAGAAGAAAGAAGAATAATTAAAACCAAGGAAGAAAGAAGACTAATTAAAACTACCACTACAGAAGAAAGAAGAAAGAAGAATAATTAAAATCAAAGAAAAAAGAAGACTAATAAAAACTACTGCTACTGAAGAAAGAAGAAAGAAGAATAATTAAAATCAAGGAAGAAAGAAGACTAATTAAAACTACTACTACAGAAGAAGGAAGAAGGAAGAAGAACCAAACTCAAAGAAGAAAGAAAACTAATTAAAACGAGAGAAGAAAGAAGAAAGAAGAATAATCAAATCTGCTGAAGACAGAAGAAAGAAGAATAATCAAAACCAAATTTAGAGAACAAAGAAGAAAGAAGAATAACCCAAAATTACAACTACAGAAGACAGAAGAAAGAACAACAATCAAAGCTACTGAAGACAGAAGAAAGAAGAACAATTAAAACTCAAAGAAGAAAGAAGAAACAAGACTAATTAAAACCAGAGAAGAAAGAAGAACTAATTAAAACTGCTACTACTGAAGAGAGAAGAAGGAAGAATAATTAAAACTAGAGAAGAAAGAAGAATAATTAAAACTACTACTACAGAAGAAGGAAGAAAGAAGAACAATCAAAGCTACTGAAGACAGAAGAAAGAAGACTAATTAAAACTAAAGAAGAAACAAGACTAATTAAAACCAGAGAAGAAAGAAGAACTAATTAAAACTGCTACTACTGAAGAGAGAAGAAGGAAGAATAATTAAAACTAGAGAAGAAAGAAGACTAATTAAAACTACTACTACAGAAGAAGGAAGAAAGAAGAACAATGAAAGCTACTGAAGACAGAAGAAAGAAGAATAATTAAAACTAAAGAAGAAAGAAGACTAATTAAAACTACTATTACTGAAGAAGGAAGAAGGAAGAAGAACCAAACTCAAAGAAGAAAGAAGAATAATAAAAATAAAAACTACAGAAGAAAGAAGAAAGAAGGATAATCCAAAACTACAGAAGAAGGAAGAATAACCAAACTCAAAGAAGAAAGAAGAATAATTAAGACGACCCATATAAAACAAAAACCCCATAGGGAAAGAACCCCCAAAAAACCCCAAAATCAATGAATGTCCAAAGAGAAAGTATAACACCCTAAAAAACCATATCACTGTAAAACTGACAAAAAACTAAAAGTGTTAGTAGTATTACATATAAGTGCATTCAAAAAGTTATTGTTTAGTTTGTATAAACAAATCTTCACAGTTCCCCCATGGTTGAATATTTTATGTTAAAAACTAGAAAAAGACTAGTAAATATATTGATAATTCACCATAGACAAGTGCAAGTGATCAAATTATAAATAATAAACTTTAAAAAGGTGCATGAGTTACAGTACAAAGCAATAAACTTTAAGTTTTATGAACAGTGTCTACTTTGATAATGAAATAGTAATGTTACAAATAAAAAGCTACTAAAGCTGTATGAACATTCCATAGAATGGAATATAACTTAGATAACCAGGGTTATACTTAAAGAGGGGGCATAAATCTTGTAAAATGGGGAATTACAAAACAAATTGTTAATGTTGAGTAGTATAAGATGTTAACCATTATATGTGACCAGGATGTCAGATTCCTATTACATATAGTAATTAGATACGTAAGGATTATCCATAAGAAATGTTAGTGTTATAATTTGTTATTTTATTGTTCATTTTAATTTAGGAATGACATATCTAAAATTAGATACCATTCCAATGTTATAGAATATTTTTTATTTATGTTATTAGGTAATATACTAAGCAGTGTTATTCAGAACACCAGTTTTGATATAGAGAGATGTTATATGTTAATTATATAATCAATAATTTATGTTATACCAGTCAGAGAACGATATAAAATAACTACATTAATAAAACATTTGGAAATTAGCCACACATCAGATCTAGGCCAAAGAATAAATTTAAACTGCAGAATAATTAACAAACCTAGTCTTATAAACCAGATAAAATGACAATATTTAGGCAAGATAAACTCAACATATTAAATACTATGTAAATAAGGCTTTCTAAAGATGTGGTCATTATATGAGTAAAATTATTTAATTGTCTAATAAAATACCATGAAAACTGAAATAGATTCACTAACATTATCCTAGGGGGAGTCATATACAAATGAATTGTATTAAAAAACCATCATTAATATACTAAATTGCAATAAAATAAGTGAGAATTGATAATTATACAAATTTCAGATTTAATAGAATAATAATTATATTAGGGAAAATGGCTATTATTTACTTAGAAGACAGGAAGTATAATTTTAGGCCTACCTCCCAAAAATTATAAGAAATATAATTTTCAGATAAAACTTTGTAATACTAACTTAATTACTATCAAAATAAGTAGAATAGAATAGTGAAAACGAATATGTATTTTATATTTCAAACAGTTAAGTAATAACGAATTTATTTTATGAGCATAATGTACATTTTTAAAGTGTGTCGGAAGTTATGACAAATTGAAACAATGTATGAGATATATTATATAGGCTAAGATTTTCATGAGACGAAGGAAATACAGACAGTTCATTATTATACCTCGAAGAGAGCACTTCATGTGAATATTTGATAGAACCAACCTTTAATGGCCGTTACGTCATAACGGAGTTCGGAATCATTTTATGTAAAACTAAATTTTTAACTATTTTAATGAAAGTGAAGTGGTGAAGTTGACCCATGAACTACATAACACCTATAAACGAAATCACATATAACTAATTAAATGAAATAACGCTGAAATCGCACCAAACACCAAGTGAAAATTCGAGGTTAACTGACACGCATAAACACCAGTAGATATACCCATTTAACAACATTTTTACACAAGTGAACTATTCCATGATACACCAGTGACAATAAACTATACCCCAGAAGATCATATACAGTTGCGAAGAACATTTAACCGAAGAAAGGCCATATTATCTCAACAAGTACTTTGTTTACATTAGAAGCTATCAACGCGCATGCGTCAGGCGGCCATTTTGATCCAGGATCGTCACCACAATAAGACACGACTAGACTGCTTTCTGGTTCGAATAAAATTATATATAAACTTTTATTATTAATAATTACCATTATATTGTTTAAATTTAAGACATTTTTTGAATTGTAAGTGTTATACTTTCATGTCCCTGACCTTCTCTGGCTTTTTATATTAATAACCGTTCAAAAAACCTGTTTTTATAATACAACTGTAAAACTTCTAATATCGACCGACCCTGAGCGAGTCGATACGGCTTTGTAACCTCGATTAATTACTCGACCAACTTTATTATTGTGTTTAATAAACGTTTTGTTTGTTTTTTGGTAAATTGAAGTTGATTTCTCTTATAAAAGGACATAATCATTAATTAACCAAGAAAACTAGATAATCTTTAAAGGCAGTCTATGCGAACTACAACATTTCAAGAGTAAGAAGAAGAGAGCCGTTTTCGCCTAACTTGAAGTTAATTGGATTATCTTTTTAACAAATTTACAGAACAGAAATTTATTACCAAAATAAACACCATACTATTATAATTATAATTACGATCAACAACCTCGATTTATTCCTAAATATTAAGCACATAAATACACCGAAAATATTTTTCCGAAATTATTTTTTTTTATAAATATAAATTTTAAATTTATATTTTATTTCAATTTGCTACCACAGCAAAATACACTGAGTTTATTTGATAATAACAAAGACCAGGAACTTTACCAAATCGACGATTCCCAGAGCGGAACGTCACTACTACACATACACACCATAAAAATTATCCTGGGTAATATTATACCAGAACACTATACAATTACAGTTATAGTATGGTTTTATTACAAAAGTGAAGATCAACAGTGAGAGCACAACGAAGACTAGAAGACATTGGCTACGTTACTACACACATTATAAATTAAGCTATATTTTGCAATATCGTTTTATTACAAAATCAGCTAGCACAACCAGTGGGACTTACAGGAGAGCACAATCAACATACATCGATATTTATTTTATTATTCCCACCACCACTCACGGTATTATTACAAATTTGGCTTCCATCGCGGGGCTTGAACGAGGCGGATTCACCGCAATATTACAATATATATATGGCAGTTGCTTTCTTTGAGCCGCATCAATAAATCCAAATATACTCCAACTTAAGTATGAACTGTATTGTAATTTATTTGTCTACTCTGACTTTCCTTTACTTTTTTCCTTCTCAAATATTTACGCCTAATATTTGTGCCGGCTTTGTCTGAATTCTCGCAAAAAATTGAACCCATTTTATATCTCTTTTACGTAACACGGATTAGCGTCTTTGCGCTCTTGTTGATTCCTATGACTATTTATCTAAGCTAATTTACTAATTTACAATCAGTAAATGAGAAAAATGATTATAATTAGTGTGACGCTGACTACTATTTGTAATTAATTAAAATATCAGTATAGAAAAGTGGCAGATGTGTCTTCCAGAACATTCTATGACTGGTCACTCTACATGGTATTGACAGGGTATACTCTCCATGATCATAGAAAAACACAGATATACGACAGAAACCTGATATTATGAGTATACTCGAGACGATTGCCAAATAATGGCTGAATCGGTGGAACATCTTTGCCGAATGGATGACTACAGCATTCCCAAACAACTATGGAACTACAGAGCGGCGCAGGGAAACGGGAAAATTTGAAATAATTATAAAAAAATGAAGGAACGTTACAAAATTTTATTTGAGGCTCAAAATACGTTCTACAAGGCTGTAAATTACATTAGGCATCACATTTTAAAAATTACATCAGTTAAATGCTGCCCATTTTGCAGTACACATTCAGTAACTCGTTTCTGTAGGTTTTGCATAGCGCGGCGCAATGTGTCACCTGGGATTTTGGCGATTTCCTCTTCAATCTGTGTCTTGAGTTGAGCAAAGGTTCTTGGTCTAGTCTGGTACACGATGCTCTTCAGATGTCCCCATAAAAAGAAGTCACAGACTGAAAGGTCTGGAGATCGCGGCGGCCAAGCGATGTTAGCATTCCTTGAAATTATGCGATCCCCAAACAAACGTTTCACTGCTGCCATAGACTGTCTGGCAGTGTGTGAGGTGGCTCCATCCTGTTGAAACCAGGTGTGCTAAATGTTAAGATTTGGAAAAGTATGGAGTCTTGGAGCCAAAAACATCACAGTGACAGCAGTGCCTCGTTCATCTTCAAAAAAGTAATGGCCTATCACCCCATGACACGACACTGCACACCATACGGTAACTTTGGTACTGTATAATGGACGCTGGTGAAGCTGAGCAGGGTTTCCTTGAGCCCAGTAACAGAAGTTCTGCTTATTCACGTATCCACTTTAGTGAAAATGGGCTTCATCGGACATCCAAAGATTTTGAATGAAGTTAGCATCCTCATTGATTTTAGCCAACAATTGTTCACAAATTTTCAGGCGCAATACACAATCATTAGGATTCAGTTGTTGCACAATCTGAAGTTTGAACATATGAAATTGAAGTTCATGGTGTATTCTTTGAACGCTCCGACGTCCGAGCTGCAATGACGAGGCAATATTTCGCAGCGAACGACGAGGACTCCTTAAGATGGCAGCTCACACGGCGTCAATGTTTTCTGGGGTACGTACAGATCGTACACAACCACTAGGCTTTTTCTTCAAAGCTGAACCAGTCTCTTCAAAATTACGAACCGACGTTTCGATTGCGTGTAACGAAGGAACTTGACCGCGGGACGGGATCTGATAGTGGCGCCGCCGAAACTCGTTGTGCAGCTGTCAAACTGTCACCATGTCGGTAAAACGCCCTTACGGCGACCGCACGCTCTGCACCGCTCCACTGCTCCATGGTAACTAAATGTCCATTACTGCTAAACAGAGAGTTTCACTTCTGCTACATCTACAGGGCTGCCAACATCAACTTCAAATTTTCCCGTTTCCTTGCGCCACTCTGTATAAGGGAGGAAGTGTGGGACGTCCGAGGAAGCTCTGGATGAATATAGAAAAGTAATGCTTACAGCTTGTAGAGGAACGGAAGGCATGGAAAACAAAATATCAAAAGCATGGAAGTGTAATTTATCAAATTATTTATTGGCTAATGTCAAACAGTAGACATTTCTGTGATAACTGAACAGACCAACATAAGACCAAATTATCAACACATCACACAACTTATACACTGAGCTATTGTGTGTGCAGGGATTGGGCCCACGCAATTGTTAATCTTGGTTTTCAGATTTGTCGCTCAGTTGTCTGTACCTACAATGTCCTGATTGCAGCGTCTGCACCGTCTTAATTGAAACTTCCGGGTCGTGCGCGTTAACTGCCAGAGGCGAAACCCCACATATCAGAAGGTTTTTATATTTTATATAGCTTACACATTGCTGGAGCACCGGCGGAAAACTTTAATTGAAATAAATTTCCATGACGCATTTCTTTAATTGTGTAGTCATATTGCCTACGAATCGCGGCGATTTGAACGATGCAACAAAGCCACATTTCAGTAGCTTTGCGTTGTTTTGTCGAAACATCTTTGCGCCAGTGGTTTGATTGTCAGGGTTTCATTTCTCAAATAGGTTGAAAGTATGAAAACTACTTCACGATTTCCGTAATGTTCGGGTTTATTAACCTCACCGCTGTAATCATTATCATCGTTATCAATTATTATTCTTGATTTTCGTCAATGTTATCGTAGGTTTACGGTTATCACTTGTTTGCCTTGTAGGTTTCGTCAGCCGCACTTGTATGCCAACTTCAGAGCAAGCCAACGCCCACTCATTAGCTAGTAATTTCAGTCCTTAATTCAATCCTAGGTCAAAACAATAGCCTAGGCCAATCTTATATTGTGAAAAGACCTTCGTCGGAAGACTTCACCTAGGCCTTTCGACACATTTTCCGTCTTTTCACCTATCCAAACACTCTGTTCAACTTTCTTAGTTCTGGAGATCACACTATCTACGTACCTTTTTCTGGTTTCGTATATATTTGTTTGTTACTCGTATCCCACCTTGTTATTGTTATAAAAATATTATTCATGGTCTTCTGTACTCCGCCTAAAAGTGTATGATTCTAGTGTTTACTGCCGAGTTTTCTGTCCCATAGAATACAGTGTAGTTCTATATGATCACATCGTCAGTATCATTCATCTCCACTGCATGAAATAAACGTTATTAGCCTGTTTCTGGACGCATCTTCTCCTTGATTTTCCGACGTCTCTCCCTCCAATCGGCTAGTACGTTAAAACTGCTACTGAAAGCCTTTCAAGTGACATGCGGCTTAAATGTCACAACCGCCCTTTTCTATACTCCTCGATGATGTCATTAAAATATTATATGGATAATATAATATTTTTATTATGTTTGATTATATTTTATTATTATTATACTTTATTATATTTTACAATTTTATTGTATTTTATTTTTTATTATATTTTATTATATTTTTATAATATTTTATCTAACTCACGTCTACGTTGCTTATTCCGTATTTTGTCTACCACAAAGTAGCACTGAACACTTCTCAGAAACAGTGTTTATTTATCAATCTTGATATTTAAAAAAATAAGTGGATTATATATATATATATATATATATATATATATATATATATATACATTCAATCACTTTCTGCTACAGTTCGTTTCTTGATATATATAAAGTATTTAAAATTTTATATTTATATTACCTCAAGATGTTCTTTTCCTTATTTGGAACATGTTTCGAGAGTTCCTGTTCTCTCATCTTCAGCCTTCGCGAAATATAATATAATATAAAATATAAAATTTTAAATACTATATATATATATATATTACATTTAATATTTATAATGAATTTACCTCAAGATATTTTTTTTCCTTATTAGGAACATGTTTCGGGTACCATCTTGTACCCATCCTCAGCCTTTCAGCCTTCCGGTTTTTGTGTCTGGTGAAGTACATATGTACTTCATAATAGTCAGCCAACACATATGTACTTTACCAGACACAAAAACCGGAAGGCTGAGGATGGGTACAAGATGGTACCCGAAACATGTTCCTAATAAGGAAAAAAGTATCTTGAGGTAAATTCATTATAAATATTAAATGTAATATATATATATGTGTGTGTGTGTGTGTGTGTGTGTGTGTGTTTCATTGTATGTTTCATTTTTAATAAACCCGATCCTTAATCTTCCTTTCCCCCTTCTTCCCGGGGGTCTTCGTCTCACAGCCATAAAAGGATATCGGGACAGCCAGTTTTTTATAAAATTTTACGGTGTCCGTCGTAGCTTTGTTCTTCAAAGCACTATAAATTGCATTACAAATCCTTCTGAATGTCTTCAATTTCTGATCTCAATCTCTATAGCATTTTAATGAGACACTGCATCCCAAATAGTTAAAATCACATACTTGTTCATATGATTTACAAAAAATTTACGTAGATGAATGTAAGACGGTAAGTAAAGTAATTCAATTTTCTAGAAATTATAAAATAGATAAATTACTAAATCGAACCTTGAAACAAAACAAAATACTAGCCAAATACGATATAAAAACCACAATCGAACCCACGGATCAACTAAAAAATGTACAAAGCATAAAAAGATAACAAAATTATATTCTTTCGACATTTTAAACAGGTGCCCAAATATTCTCATACTATAGATATTATAATAAAAAGTAAATCTTGCTGATTTTAAATTGTTTGATACAATATCAAAACAATAATTGGACAGTTGTGTAAATACATCAGGATAATAAGGTACTAAGAAGAAGAAAAGGATTTCAAAACTATGTGAGTAAATTTTCAATCTCACTCCCTTAGCATATGAATAAATTTTATTTTTCATAATTAAAATTATTTTGTATATTCAAGATATTCTTTTAACAGTATTTGCACATTTAAAATATAACACACTCTTTAAAATATTATGTTTTGCTTAAAGCACACATATTTGTAGCAGTGGGGAAATTTTGTGTAGCTATATGGGGTAAAGACATTTGATTGAATTGTCAACGCTGCTTTTTCGTTGCATCTATTTTATTACACGTTTCGTTACTCGCTAAATAAATTTACTATCCTGGGAGCCCGAGGTATGCGGAAGTTAGCCGCTCATCAAAGTGCCGTATATAAAGTTCTCACTTCAAAACATGACGTGTTATGGAACAGATGAGCGAGTTTCTACGAGATAACTGTTGACTTTGCAAACAAACTGACATCACTACATAATTAGTTTCAACTTAGTGATATATGTACAGCTGCCTTGTACGTCCAAGTACATCACCTCATGTTTGAGTTTATGTTCTCTTGTATATGTTACTTAACTAAGCTCATATAACAAATAAGTACAGATCATCGGAATAACTTTAACATTAGACAAGAAGTATTTAAATTTCTGTCAACAGTAAAAAGATGATTTAAATTTAATTTAACGTTTTTGTTTTAACATGTATATCACATAAAAAAATAAGATTTAGTTTTTTATTCAGCAGGCAAAGCAAAATCTGTTGGCAAAATACGAGGGTCATTCAATAAGTAAACAAAGAAACAGCTGTAGAGCAAAAACATTTTATTCAATCAATACAATTTTTTTTTACTTTTCAACGTAATCTCCAGCAACGTCTATGCACTTGTCCCATCTCTTTACAAGCTTTTGTATTCCCTCAGCAAAGAATTCTTTACCTTGATTTCGAAGCCAGTTTTGGACTTTTTCCTTCACTTCTTCATTGCTGTTGAACTTGACACCACGCAAAGTCCCCTTGAGTGGGCCAAACAAGAAAAAGTCAGATGGCAAGGTCAGGGCTATAAGGGGGATGAGGCAGGATCTCCAAACCTACTTTTTTTATTGTTTCGAGCGTCAGTTTTGCCGTGTGTGGGCGGGCATTATCGTGAAGAAGAATCACACCTTTCCTCTGCCATCCCGGACATTTCTTCTTCAATGCAGGCTTAACTTTGTTCACAATCATGTCAGAATAGTACTGACTATTGATGGTACGCTGGTCTTATAGGTAATCACAGAAAATTGGGCCTTGGGAGCTGGGTTTTGAATTTCTTTTCGGCGGGTGAACTGGGATGCTTCCACTCCATGCTTTGTCGCTTTGACTCAGGTTCAAAATAGTAAATCCAAGTCAGTGGTTATAGTGGCTCCAAATCCAAAAATCGTATAACAGAACGCTGTTCTTCGAAAGTACTGTCCTCAAGTGGACACGCCATCGTACATTAAACTGTATTGGTTATGTTTATGCAATATATTATTGAACAGCTGATCAAAACTCACTACGAAGTTGCCAAGTAACACTCCTGAAAGTTTCAATCAGCTGCTACAATTAATTTCTTTTCTACAACTGTTTGTCTGTTTGCTTATTGAATGACCCTCGTAGTACCAAACATTTAATATGTATTGCCAGAAAAAGTTGTCAATTAAATAATGTCACGCCAAATCGTAACCCTTTGCAAAGATGAGCAACATATTTTCAAGCATAAAAAATTACAACTTTCATCAAAACAAAACTAATATTATAATCTGTCTACGCTGTGTTCAACAGTAATGTTCTACAAACACATGTAAACTTTAGCCAGAAATATGATACGAAAATTGTGGACCACGTTACAGACATAATGTAATCATTAATGAGTTTATGTCATCACACTATAGTCAGAAAATCTTCGTATCACACTGTCCTTAGGATGGGGGAAGAAAAGAAATGTTACAAGACAAACAATTCAAAGGATCAAGGGCGGCACAACGATTTGAACCATGGGAAAGAGACAAAAGGCCAATGTGTTACAACCGCGAGGAATGTGGACACCTGCAGGCAGAATGTTGGGATAATAAAATACCGAGAGCAGTGCGTGAATGTGTAAATTGGAAAATAAAACTCCAAAATGGAAACTTGGACCAATGGAAACTTGATTGTTAATGGATTTTTGGAAGGTAAACTAACATCATTTACAGTTGACACGGGCGTAACCGGTGTCCACAGTGGCGGATTATCCATAACGCTAGGGTATGCTGCAGCAGCGAGCATCAGGGCCTCAGCTGTCAGAGGGGGCACCATCCAGCTGAATTGACTAAGCGAAGCAAAGCTTATGATTGATCACATTAAGCAATTGTTTGGTTTTCTTACACAGTTATTAACCATGGAGAAGGTTGAGTTGGAAAATCAAGCGAAAGCTCTTATACACGTTTAGTCGAACGATTTGAATAACGATCTTCTAATACAATTGAAGCACTGTGTGGCACGAGTAAAACTGCAAGAAAGAGGTTTTTTCAAATCATCCGAATGAAGATGACAGATTCCATAATACGACAGTTTGCCCGCTCAAAGTATTATTGATATTATTGATTGTAAAATTATGTATTTCTGATATATATTTTTTAATTATATTTGTGTGTGTGTGTGTGTGTGTGTGTGTGTGTGCGCGCGCGTGTGCGCGCGCGTGTTCTGATGTATTTCGTGCTTATCGTCTGCTTTTTACGATTCCAATTGCTAACTGCGATTCTCAAAGTTCGTTTTCTGTATTAAAACGCACTAAAGATAGGCCTATGTTGAGTTCAACCATGGAAGATGAGTGACTGTCTTCGTTAGCAAGGTTGAATATTGAAAGCGAGATACTTGAATCGCTTGATTTAGAAGAAATTATATAAAACTTCGTTAAGGTAAAATCAAGAAATCAATCAATTAATATTATCTCAGCTTAAGTACTACTATGGTCATTGTAATCCCTATTTAGCTAAATATTTGTTGTAATTTGAGAGTTTAATAAAATAATTGTTAACTTTCAAAACTGTGTGGCACATTTATCAGTGTAAATAATGGATAAAAGGTTGAATTTTGAATCGTGGGGGGGGGGCACCAGTCTGATAGCAGCATAGGGTACCACGCGCTTCTATTCCGACCCTCAGTTTCCATTGTGCTCCCTGACTTAGTCAGTAACCGCCAGCATCAATTTAGCTCTTGTACACTACAGACTGTGACTGGAAGTACCCCATCAAACTGTTAGGACGGGTAGACGTAAGCGTACGCTTGAGTCTCCTCGAGTTTAGCCACCAAATCCTCGCTCGCTGCAGACATTGTCGACGTCGGGATTTCTATTAAGAATACCTATGGATTCGTTGCACATTCAAGACACCATGTCCTGAGCGTTGGCCAAGAGAAGACAAAGTTTTCCACGTATGAAATGATAAGATCAACCAACCATTCGATGAAGCAATTGACAGTGGCTGAAAAAAAGAGTCAATTCAAAATCAGGAGTTTACCACTGTAGCAAAGGAGTTAGTTCACAACTTCTGTTGCCGTTATGAAGTCCCTACGGAAATCCATACGGATCAAGGGAGGAATTTAAAATCATGAGTGTTTAAAGAATTATGCCGTCTACTCGGAATTCCAAAGACCAAGACAACGTTTCTCCATTCTCAGTCGGACGGAATTGTTGAGAGATTCGACAGAATATTTGACTGGCATCTTTCGAAGGTTGTTGGACGAGAACAAAACAGACTGGGATCAACGTATACCACTATTCCTCATTGCGTATAGGTCATCAGTACGTACATGACACAACCGGCATGACTCCAACAAAATTGGTGTTTGGGCGAGAGATTCGTCTTCTTGGGGACTTGATGTTCGGATCACGTGAGACTCAGTCTCAAGAGCCACAGAACTACTCCTCGCAAGAGGAGCCTCTGGTGTTGCATGCGGAAACGGAAGAACTAGTACATGAAGTACCAATTAATAAGGCGACAGAAGAGCTGATCATGGAAACCTAAAATAGTCGTCGAGGAAAGACTCTTGCTTGTTCCTGATTGAAAGGAAATGCGCGGAGGTGAATTCACAGAAGAGGGCGATACGCAAGAGGTTGTTGACGAGAACAAAACTGACTGACTGGGAAGTCCTTTACACTATAAAAAAGAAAATTAAGGATGTTGTTCAAAATCGTCTACCTAGAACACCTAAACAAGCATTATAGAGAGACGGTTTGCCAGGTCGGTACGAACAGGCTTAAGGAGCGGGACAGTGATTAACTGACGTAATAAATAGTGCCGCGGATGATTATGGAGGCTAAGGTTTGACTTCGAACTGTGACGCCAAATAAGAAGAAGAAGAAGAAGAAGGAATAGTGCCGCAACACTGAGTGAGTTCGAGCACGCGAGGCTGTTCCAGACGTTTATAGAACATTCAACGCGGCAGGATTACGTAACACCCCTTACAGATGTTACTTGACTACCTTACCGGCATCGAAACCGCTACCTCTCTACAATGTAAGGCGGCGGAAGTATAAACACTAGATTTCGAAGCAGACCAGTTCAGTTATACCTGGCGATTTTATCAGTGCGATTCGTAGTGGTTGTTGCGGTTTATTGAGGAGTGATTACTGTGTTATCCCTGATTGTATTAGTGATTATTGTGGACTACGCAACTGATTGCAAAAGAAGTTGTGGGGCATTGATTTAAATAGTGCGTATTACACTTACTGCAATTGGTTGCACAGCTTGCAACTGCTTGTGCAACTTTTAGTTTCACGCACTCGTTGTGGGGCATTGATTCAAATGTAGACTATTACCCTATGCAACCGATTGCATGCAATTCGCCTGCGCGCGCATTCTGTAGACAACGAAAAAATTTCATGACATGGGACCGACACAACATATACAGTTTTTTTACAAACCGCCAATATCTCAAAAACGAAAAGGGGTATTTTATTGAAACAAAAAATAAAATAAAATTTGTAATTTTTTCTAACTTTTACTCGCTGACACCATATAGCTATTTTTTATACAACGCAAGTTTATCGCATGAAAAAAATTTTACTACATGCAAATTAACAAAAATGTCATGACGTGGGACCGCTTTAAATCTCAGTTCTTGAAAATGATTCAAGTTCAGATTTATGACTGGTTCATATTTATGTCTAAAACCATCCTCAAACTTCAAGGAACGCGGTGGTGAAAGAAATTTTGTATCGGATCAATAGTACCTAGACAACGGTACAAACAAATTTTACCTCTTTACAATAGTACTATAGACGCCATGTTTACTCTGTAACTGATTGCAGAGCAGTTGCAGCCAGTTTTTACTATCCTGCAACTATTCTAAAGAGAACGGGTAAAGTCCGTTGAGGGCGGAGCCTACTGAGCGCGCAACCTTGAACAAACAAATCAGTGAGGAGCGGTGTTGCCACACTGATCGCGTACTATTTTTAGACTATTCCTGGAAAAGGTGACTTGACTGAACACATCCTGTACCAACGTTTTTTTTCCTTGTTGAGTGGGGGCGTTCAAACTGTTCAGTTTGTGACAAGTGCTATCCGATTTTGAAGTGACGTTTTTTAAGTGTTTAAAAGTGTTTTACCTTGCGTAATCATGGAAGTTACAGGTGTTAACGCCAATACTTTTAGAAGTACAGGAAAAAAGAAAAAACCCTGCATAGTGGTGAGAGGAACATTGTTTGGAATGAATACAATTTTTTTAAAAAGCTTTCGAGTTAACAGTTTAGGGAAACTGTTAACTTTAATCAATGTGCAAAATTGTGTAGTTTAGCCTGCAATATCAGTGAAAAGACTGTAAACAGAGTTTGCAAGGAGGCTAATACAACAGTGAATGAAGATCTTAATCTGAATGACGGAAGGAAATTTTTAATGGAGAGAAGGACATCGTGGCATCACGCTTAAGATTTTTAAGGACAATGCACCAGTTAAGGCAGTCGGAAGATAAACGCCCTGTTTATTATTTGGACGAAACATGGGTCAACGAACACCATAGACTGAAATACGGTTGGCAAGATAACAACAAATCATTTGGCGTTAAAGTACCCCTTGGTAAGGGAAGACGGCT
Organism: Magicicada septendecula; assembly: GCA_034769895.1. Lineage (NCBI taxonomy): Eukaryota > Metazoa > Arthropoda > Insecta > Hemiptera > Cicadidae > Magicicada > Magicicada septendecula. Next base: position 882,947,941 of record CM068368.1, on the reverse strand, counting down.
TATAATATGCCACGTTGGCTCCAATGAGGGAGTTATGAAAGACTGTGAATAGGTTTTCCAATCGAAGACTAACAGCCAGGACTATCATGACGAGATGAATGCTCAGTCTTTCAAAGAATGGTTCATCTCATTCCTCAGCCTACTAGAGGAAGGTTCCGTAATAGTAATGGGCAATGCCCCTTATCACCCGGTGCTGGCAGAAAAAATACCAGCCACTAACTGGAAAAAAGAAGAAATTCAGAAATGGCTTACCGAAAAGTGTATTGCTTTTAGTCATAATGAAACTAAGGTGGAACTCTTAGAAAAGCTGAAGCCATTTAAGAACAAAGAAAAAACTTACGAACTGGATATGATTGCCAGTTTAATGGGTCACTCAGTGGTTAGACTTCCACCATATCACTGCCAGTATAACCCGATCGAGCTGATTTGGGCAAAGGTTAAGAGGGATGTTGCTGAAAATAACAAGACATTTAAGTTGTCTTATGTCGAAACGCTTGTCCGTGAAGCACTTGGCCGAGTGACCAAAGAGGACTGGCAATCGCGCATTAAACATGCCGAAAAACTACAAGAAGATGATGCTGACAAAGAATGTGCAAGGGCGGATAACCTTGATAAAATAGTGATCAATCTGGTAGATGACAGTGATACGGACACCAATTATTCAGATACTGAGTTTGACAACGACGACAGTGCGTCAGAAGTGCTAGCCACCCCCCTCGATGACGATGCAGATATTGCCGACACACTAACAGCAATTTAAGGTAGATTCACTTCAATGTCATGCTGTCAAAACCTAATAATTTATATTTATAATATTTAACTTAAATTTATAATATTTTATTCAATTAATTACATAAAATGTGTCGATAAGAGAATTTTGGCACACTGCATTCTATATCAGCGCTACAATCTGTAGGAAAGCACATAACCAAATTGTCGGCGTGTCGCTAACGTGTAATACAACGTGTCTAACTTAATTTCATTAATAACATGACAATTATTTTGTCATTTAAATTTAATAAATCAAAATAACAAAATAAATTGTTACAAAGCACACTTTTACGTTAATAAATAACTACAATAAGAATAACTGAAAGATATCTTAGCTTAAAAAAACAATAGTATAAAATACTATGTCCGCTCTTTTACAAATTAGAACATAAGTATTTCTTTAATGTAGAATAAAATATCACTATTCTGTTAATAATTGTGACTTAATAAAACCAATTTAAAAATTAAATTGTTTTTCAGTATAAACATCTTTACATCAGATTAAATTACAATAAGAAACAATAATTTTATAAACGTTTTATACATTACTTATTAATTATTTTAAATTAAAAATGTCATTACTGTTTTTAATAACACTGTGATAATAGATGAGCGATTAATATAGATATATAGTTATTTATTTACCGGTAGTTAAATAATTGGAGCTTTCTATGAAGACAACTACTATACACTTGACAACGCTGCGCTCTCACCTCGTTGCCTGCATCCCAACGGACTTCTCCCGTGCTCGGGATAATAGTTTCATGTAAGCTTAAAATCAGTTGCAAGCAATCAGTTGCGTAATTTAATAAAGGCCTTAATTAGTGACAAATTTAGCTTGAATTATTGTGTAAGAGTGCTCTATGTGTCTAATTAAAGTTTCTAATTCGTTACGTCACGGGTGTCAGTTATTCTGTTTCCACTGTACCCACTACGGTCCTGTGTGACCATCGTTAAGAATATATACATGTAAGAATGCATGTTGGTACATAATATACGCATATTTCATGGGCATGTAATTAACTTTTAGATTATCCCGCACTAATGAATATATTCACTGAGTTGAACGTGAAATATAGAATGAAGAAAACAAAAAAAAAAGAAAACGTTTGAAAAAGAAATTCTCGCCAAAGGAATAAACAAGTTTTTGCAGGTAAAGAGACGAGAGAATAAAAAGTTTAGCGAGTCGCGCGTTCAACCTCCACCCAGCACTTTAGAAATGATGCGGTCGTTTGCTGCGAGCGGTATCGATACCGTGGAGTGCGTTCTAACTTATACGTAACTGCACTGCAAACAATTTCTCTTCTCCC
>CM068368.1:882900860-882940860 GCA_034769895.1 Magicicada septendecula | reverse complement strand
AAGCAAGGTGATATGTTATCGACCACTCTCTTCATTATTGGGCTACGTTATGCCATAAAGACATGATCAGTACAATACTAAATAAGGCAAACTAAATATGTGCTTACGCTGATGATGTGATAACAGCCAGATTAAGACAACAGCTAGTTGAGGTATACAGTACAAGGAGCTGATTCAAAAGGCCGCTGGTGTCCGACTCAATGTAAATATCAGAAAAACTAAATACATACTGATTTCTGCATCAGAAAGGAGACAAAAACTATATAATTTATGCACAGAGGATAATTAATTCGATGCAGTTAATAAGTTCAGACACCTGGGTAACGTGATAGATAGTGAAGGGTCTATAAACACGACAATACGTGACAGGATACAAATAGCAAATAGACCATATTATGCCAATAGTAGACTATTGAGAAGCAAACGCATTAGTCGCAACACAAAAATAAAATATCGGTATGCAGAACCATACATGGCTTCCATGTTCTAAGATTTATATTTAAAATCATATTCGAAATGAAATATTTCCATAGAAACTACTTCTTTCTACTTATTGCTTCAGCCTTAACCACAGTACTGTGGTCACTAACGTATACCACCTCACGTTTTCGCACTCGATTTTCACTGATGATGGCAGTCGATGGCACTGCCGAAAAGTCTGGTTTTCCAGAAAACATTGGACTACGGCTAAACATCCCGGGAAGGAATTTTAACAAAGAACTACTTCTTTGTTGCCGATAACGTAGTACATATATAAAAAATTATCCCCTCCCCCTTCAAAATTACCCCCACCCTGTTCAACTAGCCTCTTCATTTATAGATATTTCATCTACGTTTCTACAGTGGATTATTAATTTCTTCTTATCAGGATACTTTATTTATCAAAATTAAGTACTTTACTCTTGTTACAACAAAAAATGTTGCAGGTAAACTACCCCTTTCTCTTAAACGATCTTCACCAATATTATTCAATAGACCTTCAGTCCTCTACAATTCAGGGATGCATGCAAAAAAATATTTGATTCTGTTTGAATGTGCGGCAGTTATCGTTCGTCATGAAAACATTTCTCTTGTTACAACATAAAATGTTGCAGGTAAACTACCCTTTTCCCTTAACCGATCTTCACCAAAATCAACAGGCCTTGAGATCTTTGACATTCAGGGACGTATGCAAAACCTTATTTGATTATGTTTGAACTTACGGCAGTTATCGTTCGTCATAGAAAAAATTACCCTTGTTAAAACATAAAATGTTGCAGGTAAACTACCCCTTTCCCTTAACCGATCTTCACCAAAATCAACAGACATTGAGAACTCTATAATTGAGAGCAGTATGCAAATAATTATTTGATTCTGTTTAATATGCGGCTGTTATCGTTTGCCATAGATGATACCCTTGTTAAAACAAAAAACGTTGCTGGTAAACTACCCCTTTCCCTTAACCGATCTACAACAAAAACAATAAGCCTTGAGAACTCTACAATTCAGAGTTGTATACAAAAAATTATTTGATTATGTTTGAATTTGCGGCTGTTATCCTTTGCCATAGAAAATACCCTTGTTAAAACGTAAAACGTTGCAGGTAAGCTACCCCTTTCCCTTAACCGATCTTCACTAAAAACAAGAAGTCTTGAGAACTCTACAATTCAGAGCTGTATGCAAAATATTATTTGATTCTGTTTGAATTTGCGGCTGTTATTGTTTGCCATAAAAACAAATTACCCTTGATTTAAAAAAAAGTTGCAGGTAAACTGCCCCTTTCCCTTAACTGATCTTCACCAAAAACAAAAAGACTTGAGTACTCTACAAATCAGGGCTGTATGCAAAAAAGTATTTGATTCTGTTTGAATTTGCGGCTGTTATCGTTTGCCACAGAAAAAAATCTACAGACAGACAGACACACACACACACACTTTTCGAGAAATGACTTTTTTTCATGTTTTGAGTGTAGTACAATCAGAATCTGCAATAATCTAGAACACAATTTTTTTTGCCATCACAATACTTCCATTTCCTTAAGGAACGTGGAAGTAAAAATATATAAAACACTTACCAGAGCACTTGTTACTTATGGAGGCGAGACATGGATCATGACAAAACGAAACAAGTAGCACTAAGATGATTTGAAATAAAGATCGTAAAGTTATAAGACGGATACGGTCCGGATAAAGAAAATGACGAATGGAGAATAAGAAATAACCAGGAGATAGATGAGCTATTGAATCATGATGTTATGTTACGTTACACTGGGCCCAAACGAACGTAACACAAAATACATTTAAATAGTCGTAATATCTAACTTAAATACAAGGGGGGTGCGTCAGAAAACAGTCAGTATCACTAACTAGTGAGCAGAATCGACGTGAATATATTTATTACACAACGAAAATCAGCCTCTTACTTTTATAAATTATGAGTCAGCCAGCGGAGCAAAAATCAATTACTGAATAAACTAAATACTGGATAAATCGATTACTAAAAAAATCAATTACTGAATAAATCAATTGCTGTATAAATCCATAACTACATAAATCAATAACTGCATAAATCAATACTAGTTTACAATATTATTGCGCGTACCGCACAAGCTATAATCTGTTTATGAAATTTTAACACCTTCGTATATTACAAAGTTTTGTAAAAGATATAAGTTCGCATCACACAAAGTAAGGAATTTAGTTCATTTTCTTTTCAACCAGCAATCTGGCAGCTGGAAGCTCCTGCTGCATGGTAATTAATTATTAATTATGTTACTTATAAATCGGAGGTGTGTCCTCTCGCAGCCTCCTGTCGCCGGTCATGCCGTGCGTGAACCCGTTGTAGGCACGTGTTTCTCCGCTGGTCCCACGGAGTGCTGTCGTGTATGTTCTCAAACGTAGGGCGAAGAAATACTGTAGCGAGTCAGTATTCTCTGGTATACGTGGACCCGGTCGTGGAACCAACCTTTATGCCTGGTAGACGCGGCTGCCAACGAAAAGTGCCCATTGACGCGACCGCTGGTGACTCTGCTCACGGTCCGGTCAGGTGGTCGACTGAACGGCGAAACTAGTTCGTTAGAAATAAAGGGGGCGTGACGTCAGGGAAACGCTGACCGATGCACGGATAATTATCTGTGGCGCCACTATTTAAACATATTTTTATTTAAATTAATGTTAACGGCAGGGATGCCGAATTACTGCAACAATGAGGATATTGTAAGATTCATTAAGGATCAACGAATACAATAGCTAGGTCACCTAAAGTGGATGGACGAACAGCGTAGGCCAAAGAAAACCTTGAGGGCGCAAGTCTGTAAAAGCAGAGAGAGGGCCTTACCTAGGATAAGATGTACTAGAAGATCTCAGAAAAATTGATGTGAGGGTTTACACAGAGATGGCAATGAACGGGAGACTTTGGAGAAGATTGGTTTTGGAAGCCATGGCTGACACTGGGCTGTAGTGCTGAAGAAGAAAAAGAAGATCGTCCATCGTCTGGCCTCTCCTCTATCTCATATTCCTCTTTCCTCTCCAATGTTTCTAACATCACCAATACCCTTTTTGCTCTCGAAGACATCCAACACTCATCTCTTACCTCCAACTCTACCAAAGAACTCCCCATTCGTCACTCTATCCTTCCAGAAAATCATTCTCCATGTCCACACGTCAAATTCCTCTAACATCCTCTCCTCTTCTTTCCTCAATGTCCAAGTTTACGCCGCTGATCTTCGGCCGTGGTCCTCTTCTTCTTCTAAACACAGACGTTTTGCCTGCAGCTGCGACAATCATCTACAGTGGTCCTCTGTTTTACCGTCTTTCTCTCTCAACTACTGACAACGCGACACTTTTTTTCTGTTGTCTGAGACTTGTCACGAAGGAAGTTACCGACGCTGATGATGGCCTTCGATGTCGAGGCCGAAACATCTGTCCGCATAATCTCTAGACCACAGCCTAACAGCCTAACATGCCAACATGTTTCCAACCTACTATGTACAGTATATACAGACTGGGCCAAAAGTCACTACCCATTGTGAGTTACTGAGTTACGCATTGTAAACATTACGATAACTTTGGTTGTGATCTTCCCATCGATTTTAAATTACGCGTCTTTGGTTTGTGTCTGATAGTTTCTTATGTAAACACTAGAGTGCAATTTTATCGACAAAGATGGAAAACAATTTAAGAAACAATGTAATAAACAATCACTACCCATTGTAAAGTTTATTGAAAATGAGAGGAAAGGTTAATAAAAAAAACACAGTACAAATTGAATTAACACTTTTTTGAAGCTACATGATTATTTATTAAATTGTTTCTCAAATTCTTTTCCATCTTTGTCGATGAAATTGCACTCTAGTGTTTACATAAGAAAATATCGGACACAAACCAAAGGCGCGTAATTTATAACAGAAGTATTTCATTTCCTTCCCACAAAATAGTCAACATTTCGTAACAACATACAGTGTTCAAAATAAATGTTTCGGTTCAAAAAGAAGGGCACATTTAGTTTATAAATAATACTCCGTCACGTTTTATCTATGCTTGTCATGTCAAAACCAAACAATAGATACAATCATTAACTTCCATTTTAATTAACGCATGCACTTAACTGGACGCTGTCAGCCTGCGTTGTTATCAATTAATGAAGTAATCGTCTTGTTTATTATTAACTAATTCACATCGTATTTTGTTCGGTATAGTTATTACGGTATTTGTTTTTGCAGACACTCTAATTACGAAGGGAATAAAATAACAATTAGCATTTTATATGTTTATATAAATATATATTTTTGAGCCGTTTCAGCGCGTTAGTGCGCGCGACTGGACGAATGTTTTGCACTTATTATTAATTACAAACTTTTTGTGGAATTACGATATCGCATTTTGTATAAAACAACACGTTAATATAAGCTTAAATATGAACAGAAAATAAGCACAATTTAAAACAGAAATAGTCAGTTTTTGTATTATATTTTGCTAAATATAATACAGAATTTAGCAAAATTCTGTATTTGTGGAATTGTAGCAGAAAAACCAGCGATTTTTACAAAACACAATAAAATTACAACAGGCCGCTGTAAGAATTAAGACAAAAAACCACTTTTCAAAAGAAAGGTGTATAAAATATTTAACGAGAACAGAATTTCTAACAAGCTGGCAAAGAAAAATTGTCTATAATACATAGGTTAGAACGTATTACACAGTATCGATACCGCAAGGAAGTATTGGCGCATCGTTTCTATCGATATTTCTCACAAACGTTGTGGGTGGGAGTTGAACGCGTGACTCGTCAAACGTTTTATTCTGAATTCCTTCGTAAAATTCCTTTGGTAGGAATTTCCTTCAATCTTTCTCCTTTATTTTATTCGATCAATTTTAATTTCAAATACAATCCAACAAAAGTATTTGATTGCAATTATGCGATTTTGTTTGTTTGCATCAAACTGATTGTAGATTGTATAAATGCGATTACAAATTATAATTGTTTTAACAAGTTATTTTGGTTTGTTGATTACATCCAGTAACCATTACTCTGTCAAAAATAGAAAATTCATGGGACACTAACTGATTTACAATTAACACAAACTATATAATTAATTGAGCACTAAACTCTATCATCACACACAATTTGAATAATTCAGAAACATCTGGCATTTTGTACTCTTGATGTAAACATAAGCAAAAAACATAAATGAAATAGTTAATACTAAAGAAGGAAACAAACAATTACATAGTCAAAAACAGTAACTGAATCCGACTAACATTTATACGGTCACTAGACACTAGTACTAGGTAGGCCTACTAGATATCTTTACAGAGTGGATGAAATAGGAACGTGCTGATACCTATAAAATCTAAATTTCAGTAAAATTAATTAATTAGTTTAATTTAAATTCATTTTAAAGACTTTTTGTTTGTTTTATTCACATTTTGATCATTAAATGGCTTTGGTGTTGCATTCCTGCTTGTCTCCTTGTCACTTGGTATTTATTGCCAAGTAATGATGTTATGTTTATATCCATGTGCTACAATTACGACCACGTGTGTGTAATATAATTAAATTGTGTTCGATGACAGTTTGAGACGAATTTGTGGTAGAATGTTTTTTAATAAAAACAGACAGACACTTCACCTATCGCGATATTTTCGTATAATGTTTTATATCTCATGATTTCACAATACACATCATATATTATGGCCGCAATAAGAAATTGAAATAAAACCAATCACCTTTTTCAGCACAATAATAACCGTCTCAAAACCGTTACCAGGACGAGACTGCCGTTTCTTGTAGAAAAGTCAAAAAGTCGAAATTGTTATTCTACACTGCTCCGGCTACCCGAACAGGTGCAGTGTCTCGGTCAAGGCCGTCCACTACAGTAGCACTCCAGACTGTTCGAGCACTTGTAACTACGCAAATTATGCAGGCACACCGCTAAAGGAATGGAAAATTACATGAGAGACCTGGAACATCTGCGGAATTATATAAGCAACAGCGGCCGGCCGCTTAGAAGTTAGTTACACTTGGCGATATTGTAGATTGCGCATCTAATGATCGTTGCGGATAGTGGAAAATTCTTATTGTGTTATAGTTAGTGCGGAACTCTAATAGTTGACATTATTATTTACGTGTGGACAAATTTAACTTGAATTATTATATGAGAGTAGTTTGTTGATTTCTAATTATGTTATTAAAAATCATTCCCGGACTGTTTGGAGGTGGTCCATTGTTTCTTACTAAAACAGACGTTTCGACAGTATCATCGACTGCCATCATCAGTGTAAAAATTCGAACTGTACTAATGTGGGGTGTTACACGTTAGAGACACAATACTGAGGCCTTAACCTTAACCACAGTAGTGTGGACTCCAATGTGTACCACCCTACGTTAATACAGCTCAAATTTTTACACTGATGATGGCAGTCGATGGTACTGTCGAAATGTCTGTGTTTGTAAGAAGCAATGGACCACGGCCCGGGAATGAATTTTAATAACATTGACTTCGGCCGTGTAAGGCTACGTAGTATTTTGTGACTAATTCTCTCTCTCCTATGGCGCTCGGGCCCTGGCCTCCATCAATCTCCGCCTCCAGTCCACTTTATCCACTGCAATCCTCCTCCAGTTTCTTATCCCCATGTCTCTCGCGTTCTCTGCAACGCCATCTTCCCATCTCTTCCTCGGTCTACCTCTAGGTCTCGTTCCCTCACATGTACCCAGCAAAACCCTCTTGGGGTTCCTGCCATCCTCCATTCTCATAACATGTCCGGCCCAACGCAATCTTTGAATTCTTATAAATTTTGAGACTGGTATCTCTTTATATATTTGATACAGTTCGTTGTTGTATCTCAGTCTCCATGAGCCATTTTCTTGCATTGGGTCTATAATGCGTCTGAGGATTTTCCTTTAAAAGGTGTCGACTGTTTTCTGTGTGATTGTCCGAAAAAAGTAAACTTTCGGAAAACTTAAAAAAACCTCACTAATATATTATTACAAGTCGTATTCATACTCTTAAATTTTTAATGTATGCACGTAGGTATCTGCCAGTGGTTTAAGGAGAAAAATAAATTTTAATTTAAAATTTCATTGGAGATGTGTTGTTTCTCAAATTACCGATGTGAGGTGCAGTTATTAGGCATAAAATTATGGTTAGAAATATTAGTTTTAATTAAAAAAAGTTTGTATTGAAAACATTATTTGGTTTGAATACTATGTACATAATGTTACAACACTCTTGACAATCTATATACGTTGTTTTCATCATTGTTCACTACACTTCTTCATTTCCATCCGTATCAACAGTTGGCCAGTCATATATTTTGGAGTAAAACTCATCAACAATGTCTGCAGGAATATAGTCTTTGAGTTTTTTAAGATCACTAACTTTTTTTACGTTTATTGGTACACAATGTTGTGTGTAAGCAGAGATTTTAGGAAGTTCTGGAGAGCCGGTATGCATTTTTTCAAGTCAAAGCTCTGTTCGCTATGTCCATCAATGAAGTTTTTAGCTTTGACTTCACCCACATGTTTGTTAGAATAAGTTAGCTCCATAAAACTTGAAATGTTGAATTTCTGTTAGTTTTCGCTTGGAATGTTCCTTGCCTGAGTCTCAGTTGATACAACATTCTTTTTATAAACCTGAGGCCACCATGATTTAAAATCATTTACTTTTTCACTTTCTACAACTTCTACTTGGAACTTGTCAAGAACTACCGTTGAATGTAGCATTAGTTCTGAATACTGTTTCATTGTAAAAATCCTATCAGTTTTTTTTATTTTTCGCTTTATGACACTAAAGTCACGGTCGCATGGGAGATAGGAATGCCCACGTATTGGAAAGTAATGATGGATGCTGTCAAATCCCCCAATTTCTATTAAGGCCAAGAAAAGCCTAACAACAACATTGTTTTTGTTCTGTCCTGCTGCACCGTCAGAAAAAAACATGAAGATGCCTAATATTTACATCAAGAACACTATCAATGAAATCAACCACAAAAGAGCATACTTCATTCGGGCCTTTCTTTGCCAATCCCTCGTGATATACATAGAATTTGACTTTATTGCTTTTGATATCGTGAATGTTAAAAATATGCACCGTTAACTGCCGCATATAGAATACTTCTTGGGTGGGTATTTCTGGAAGCTGAAAGTTTTGCATGAAGTCCATACATATCCCTGCTACTTTCCTATCTGCTAAACATTTCTCCCTGATTCTTTCAATAGTTTTAAAAAACTTTTTCGCTTTCCTTTTATGAACAAGGAGTTCAGCAGCATAAACTCTTTTGGCTGCCTCATTCAGTGATGGGCTTTCGAGTTTGACTGAGAGCTCCTCACATTTGCAGCACGAATCGATTTGAGGCCTACCAAAAGTCAAATCAAAATGTTCCTGAAACATTTTTAGATAGAATTTATAGTCAACACTTAGATCAGGATGTTTTTCTTTAAAAAGACTGCACATGATTTTTACATTAAGGTTTGAGTTTAAGTATTTGTAGGACCTACAGGTGTATTGGGCTTCTTTCTGAGGAAAACAGGCTATATGGTCGTCAATGGCCTTTATGAAGTGCCCGGGTTTAGCGTTCCCAGGGAGGTTTTTTCCCCGTAAATCTTTTGGTGACTTGCCTTGTGACATTAGTGTGCACAGTCTTTTAACTCGTTCGGATGATATGCCATGGACAGACAGAAATGCAAGCTTACATACCTCTACTTTTCCACTAGCTGTAGACACAGAATACTTAAACAATGTGATTTAGGTTTACTCTTATTTGTTTCATCATTTTCAGGTTTACGCCGTTCTCTTTGAATCGGTTTCCATTCAATCAAAGATTGAAGATAAGCATCTTGTTCGTTTTTTGTATTGAAGTCAATGAATTTTGTATATATTTCCGTTGCTTTATCCTCTGTAATTTTCTCCGGAATACATTTCAATCTGCACCTAAAAAAGAACATAATTTTGCAATTATTCAAATGAAAAGAGACCTTTAAAACAGTAAGTTAAGTAAAGTGAAAGAGAAGTATACTAGTCTTAACAATAGGTTTAGGTTAAGCAAAATAACCTACATATCCCTAAAGAATATTATATAAAAACTTTGAACCAGAAGGCCCTGTGTATAAACAATTTTGACTTAGGCCTAGACAAGTGGACTAAGGTTATGTTTCTAGGTTAAGTTACCTGCAATTGAATCCATGTTCTTTTGGTTTCACCAGATTTCCTTTCCAATTTATGTATTCTTCATTCTTCACTCGTAACTTCTTTATTCTTTCGCACTTATATTCAACTTGCTTCAATCCCTTTTTACGTTTTATATTTAATGAATTATCAGCATCACTTTCACTACAACTCATTTTTGCACAGAATACTATAATGACAACAATAAACTCAACAGCTGTTTAAGATATTATGAAAAAATAGAGCAGAGCACTAGTGCTGCCTCCTGCTACAAACTAAAAGTCATTTGAGAAACAACACATCTCCTAGAGATGTGTTGTTTCTCAAATGAATTCTCAATTCTAACATCTAGTTGCCATGTGCCTTTATACAGGAGATGTGATGTTTTATGCAGATATGATGTGTCTTACCCTAACAAGTCAATTTGCATGGAAAACTCAGTTTACAAAAAAAATGGAGATGAGGTGTTTCTCAAATGACTGATTCACATAGTGTTGTAGATGGTTTATAACCTTCCCTGAGATGCTTAAGATATTTATAAGCATTCCTTATTCTTCCATCTGCCAAGTCCTGCTCCATTTTGAGAACCAGCCCGTTTTCAAACGTTCTTTTCTTTTTTCTACATACTTTATTTTCCAGTCTTCTATTCTCCTCATATTCTTGCTTCCTTTCTCTAGTCCTACACTGAGAATACTTCCTGTGAGCCTCATTCCTCCGTGCAATACTCTCCCTGCATTCCTCATCAAACCAGTCCTCCTACCACCGTCTCTCCTCTATTCCTAGCACCTCTCTGGCGGTTTCCAGGAGTGCGCACTTAAGGCTCTGCCATTTCTCTTCCACTGTTCCTGCGACTGACCCGTTCAATTTATTCCTCACTTTCCCAGCCATGTACCTTTTCTGGGTCCTTTAAACTCGCTGTTTTAACCTTTTCTTGTCTTCTGAGTCTGTCCTTCCTATATACGGCCACCCTGCATCTAAACTTTATCTGCACCATATAGTGATCAGAACCAACTGACGCTCCTCTCCGGGTTTTGACATCAATGATACTTGTAGCTGGTCTTTTATCTATGATCACATGATCTATCTGGTTGACTGTTTTCCCATCTGGGGCTACCCACGTTCCCTTATGGATATCACGGTGTGGGAATTGAGTTGAGCTGATAACCATATTCCTGCTTGTAGCGAAGTCGATAAGCAGTTCCCCATTTCTGTTGGATTCATTGTGTAAACTGTGCCTACCTATGGTGCCAAGGTATGCATCTTCTTTCCCAATTTTCGCATTCATGTCCCCCATGATTAGTTTAATGTCATTCTTAGGGGCGGTGTCATATATTTTTTCCAGCAATTGGTAAAATTCTTCATCCTTCTCATCAGTCGGGCAGTGTACGTTTATGATTGACAGATTGAAGAATTTAGTAGCCAATCTTATTCTACATATTCTCTCGTTGACTGGGTGGAAGTCTACTATGAGGTGTTTTAAGTTTCTGTCAACTACAAATGCCACTCCCAGTTCTCGTTTCCCCTTCTCTTTTTCGCTGTATAATACCGTATGAGTTTTAGTATCTCTTAGTCCATTTCCCAGCCATCTTGTTTCCTGCACTGCTGCTAAACCAATTTTATATCTTTTTAGCTCTTCAAATAGTTCCCTTTGTGCCTCTGGCCTGTACAAAGTCCTAACATTCCACGTTCCAAAAGACAAGTCCATATTCCGTTGCCTGAGTCGTTTCCGATAATACCGTCCTTTCCGAGGCTTATTTGGTAGTTTCGTAACATCCGGTTTTCCGGGAATGGGTTGTCAGCCCATAGCCCAACCTCCAACCTGGAGGGCCAGGATTGTGATCGAGGTTTTCTCCTCTAGGTGGGTTGCTTTCACTACAGCTATGGAGTCCCACCTACCCCCTCAGTCGCAGTACTACAGCCGGATGGGTCAAATTTTGACTACCGCCTGCAATAATCCAAGACATAGGCCTGTCCAGGATCATTTCCTATACGCCCTACCTCGGTACTGATGGATACTGCTGCCCTCCACCAGGAATGTTTATCGACCTTCCGGTCTAGATCCGTACTGTTCTGCGTCAACGCGGTCACCTCTAGTAGGATGTGGCTCTTCACCACGCAGTACGGTCTTGGCTGGAGAGAGGCTCATGGCTCCATTGGGAGCTACCATCACATCATCCAACCCTGGGAACTTGTGAGGGCCAGTGCCCAGTCAACCCGAAGCAAAGGTGCTACCTCTCCAAGTTCCCTCGACTCCCTTTTGTGATTAATTATATTTGGTAAATAGAGACGTCATTGGTGTCTGTATTTTGTTTTCACTGTAGGTTACGATACGACGATCCGTAACAATATATTTACGAAATCGATGAGGGCAACAATGCAAGACGGTAGGCATTTATAAATGTATGCTAAATGTGACCAACGAGACCTTGTAAGCAAGCAAGAGGAGTATATTGTTTGTGTACGTAATGACGTAGGGGATGGGGCTGACACAGTACGGTACTCAGGGGGTTGTTTGTGCAGCCCAAAAATAATTAAAACTGTCATCAACACCCCGCACGACCACGTAATATGTCTCGTGCGGAACAAGACTACGTTTGTCGACGCAGGAGAAAATGTAATATGGTAACAAAACCAAGCAAAAGTAGGAAAGCAGTTTAAGTCAATTATTCAGAAGCATTAAATTTTGTGAGTGGCTACTTAGCCGTATTTCTTAAAGCGATAAGGAAAAATTATAGAATTTTAGAAATCCCTAAAACAAACAAGAGAAATAGTTTTGTAGCTTGATCTCCAAGAAGGAAAGGCAGATGGCTACTAGAAAATTAAAATTATTTCACGGTGAACAAAACGGTACAAAGGAAACGAAATACGACTTGGTAATAAAGACATTGCATGAAGAACAATTATACAAATAACTCAATTTTCCTATTGTTAAAATAAATTAAAGGTAACAATAAGGATCACAAACAAAGTAATTTACTATTATATCTTTAGCTCCCTTTTGTATAAAATAAAAATGAAAACAAAGCTGATAAATCACGTATTTGTTAGAAACAGTAATGTAAAGCTATTGCAGACCACGGCCAGAATTAAGACAAAGGCAGCTGTAAGACACAACGGAGCGTAAAATATTTAATGACATCGGAATCGGCAACAAATTTGGGAAAGATAAATTGTCTGTAGTGCAGGTATGTATAAGTTAGAACGTATGCCACAGCATCGATACTTCACAGAGAAAACGACCGCATCGATTCTATCGATAGCTCTCTGTAAAGTATCGGACAGGAGACGGACACATGACTCGCCTAGCTTTCTACTCCTCCGTAAAGTTCAATTCGGTAATTTTTTTGGTGAAAAACCTTTCTCTCTTTCGTTCTAGCAATTAAAATTTATAAATCACATAACTAAATATAGTTCTGAATGGATTTGTGTATACGATAATGTATATTGTTATCACGGATCGTCGTAGTGGACAGCGGAAACAAAATCCAGACATCGCTGAAGTCTCTAATTAACACCTTTAATTAATCACATATAACAATTTCAAATCAACAATGTACCCTCATACAATAATTTTTAAATTAAATTTCTATAAAGTTATATTTCTATTTACAATAACCATGTCAACTATTATAGTTCCTCATTAATTATAACACAATATTCACTTTCCGCAAATCTGCAACACTCACTACAATACTGCTAGGTGTAACTAACAAGCCGGCCGCTGTTGCTGTATAAGTCCCACAGATGTTCCAGATTAATTTTCCATATTCCTGGCGGCATCCCAACATAATTTTCATAGTTACAACAGCTCGAACAGTTTTCAACCTACGTTAGTGCCCGACCTTGACACAAGCCCGCACGCTGGAATAGTCGAGAATCCGGCACAATGACGCTCTCGAATATTCGACAGTTGTACGTAAGTTTTGTAGCAATAAGATAGCTGTTAGATACTTTATAATAATCGATTATATGTTCGTGTGTTTGATTAATTTTCTTTATTAGTGTGTTGTAATCACTAGTGTCACATTGAGACCCTATTGGTTCACAAATCGCAGTCACGACTCAGTGATGGAAACCAGTGGCCAGATTCGTTCACACAGATTTTTCAAAGAACAAACAAATTATTGCTGTCTGTGTTGAATCTGCAACGGCTGCAGTTTTATCGTAAGAAAAATTTTTAACAAATTAAATAAAATACTGAAAACTAAAAATAATAAACAATAAAAACAAAGAACAATAAAAATAAAAAACGTAGCGTAACAAATTATTTGTTTACAACGTTCTGCGGCTGTTTCTGGAGCTGAGTGTCTGTTTCCCAACAGTTCATTGGTAAAAGTTCTTATCCGTCATACCAGTGCCTTCTCTACAAAATTTTCTCAGTCTCCCTGTTCCCGTACGATTTGATTTAGTAAGCTCTGGTCTCATCTAGTCGCTATGCGTAACCGTACAACATCAACCGTTAATTTCTAATGTCACCTCACACTCATTCCTATAGTTACGACGGTCTCACTGATCGTCGTATGGTACAGTGGAAAACAAAATACTGACACCAATAAAGTCACTAAAACCAGCTTTAATTATCACAATTAACAGTTTCTAATCAACACGTTATTCAACAAGATTATACTCGTACAACAAATCAGGTTAATCTCTCTACACAAATAATAATGTCAACTATAAAGAATTCCGCACTATAACCACTTTTCACTAATACACCGTTTGACAAGCACTGTGTAATCGCCCGAAGTAAAACTCGGACCTCACTTGAATAAATCACCACTTAAACCGAAACCAAGCTTCATAATTTGTGATTTATGGTCTCCAAGTCGCGTTATTGAAATAAAACTTATAGTTTACTACCTTATTTCCTTTCCATCTTGCGACTTCGTTATATGTCATACACGACATGTTTCGGGAAACATGTTCCCATCTTCAGGTTTAAAAAAGTTTCGTTCTCACATGAAGAACTTGTCAAACACAAATAAAAACTTTTACAAACAACATTAAAAACACACTACATTAATAACGTACCGCGCGAAGAATCAGTGCGCACTGTTCGGGTTCATAATCGCAACTGTTGATTTCTCATTTGTCTATAATCTGATAAACATGTTGTAACGCAGTATCGTACAAGCTGTTCGAGTTAAACGACAATTGATCCATCGTTGAGCACTAGGTTTTTTTTTTATTCAAATGAGGTCCGAGTTTTACTTCGGGCGATTACACAGTGCTTGTCAAGCGGTGTATTAGTGAAAAGTGATTATAGTGCGGAATTCTTTATAGTTAGTTCTTTAATTCTTTTTATTTTTTCTGTAGAGAGATTAACCTGATTTGTTGTACGAGTATAATCTTGTTGAATAACGTGTTGATTACAAACTGTTAATTGTGATAATTAAAGCTGGTTTTTAGTGACTTAAAAAAAAAACCTAGTGCTCAACGATCAATTGTCGTTTAACTCGAACAGCTTGTACGATACTGCGTTACAACATGTTTGTCAGATTATAGACAAATGAGAAATCAACAGTTGCGATTATGAACCCGAACAGTGCGCACTGATTCTTCGCGCGGTACGTCGTTATTAATGTAGTGTGTTTTTAATGTTGTTAGTAAAAGTTTTTATTTGCGTTTGACAAGTTCTTCATGTGAGAACGAAAAGTTTTTAAACCTGAAGATGGGAACATGTTTCCCGAAACATGTCGTGTATGACATCATATAACGAAGTCGCAAGATGGAAAGGAAATAAGGTAAACTATAAGTTTTATTTGAAACCAAGCTAGTATCTGAATGCTTACATTTGTACCCCCGGTGAGATTCCAGAATAATCCATAATACGCCTCAACACTACTAGAAAACAATTGAGCGTAATTGCTTGTGGCCTTCAACGTAGTGCGTGCGGACCGGTGAAGTCTGGAAAAGTCTTGTTAACGCATGTTAAGAATTACGTAAGGACACAGCATTACAGCTGGGCTCTGCTGGGATACCCGAGAAACACGTAGAACGTTCTGTTACGGGGTAAGACTATAACATTTCTTATCCGACCGTTTGACCATCTGACATTTCTCTTCTGCACCTTGCGACCCTTTGTCTGACAAAGCCATTTCGTTAGCTCTTTATGTTTTTTCAATGTTATTTTTCAACAGCCACATCATTGAGTTTACGTTAGTACCATTTACGAAATCATATTTTGTTTGTTATTTTTCTTTGTGGCATTAGTATCTTCTATCTAGCTGGCAGTAGTCCCTCCAACGAAATTTAATATATATATATATATATATATATATATATACTTTCACAATATGAACTTACTTTCTTTATCACTTCCCCATACGTTTCGAGGTGATGTTCCCATTCCTCAGTGGGAGTAAATACTGAATGTCATTTTACAGAATAACGGTTATGGACTATAGGTGTGTGTGGTGGGGGTTGATGGTGGGAGGGAATTGGCGCTGAGGTTCAAATTGTGTGTTTGGATCAGTGTATCGAATAGTGTATGTGATCTATAATGCAATTGTTCATTTAATATGTTGTTTGGTTGTAGTGCGTGATATCTGTATATTTCAAATTGTTCAGCTGTGTTCAGTTTTCTACTTTTAGGTAAGTAGTGCAATATTTCCATGTTGTGTTCTATGTTTGTGTAACTGTGGTTTTCGTTTTCTAATTTTGTGTGGAAAATGTGGAATGTATGTAGTTTGTGGTGAGGGCTTTTAAATGTTCTGAAAATCTGGAGGAAACCCACCACACACACCTATAGTCCATAACCGTTATTCTGTAAAATGACATTCAGTATTTACTACCACTGAGGAAGAGGAACATCACCTCGAAACGTATGGGGAAGTGATAAAGAAAGTAAGTTCATATTGTGAAAGTATATATATATATATATATATATATATATATATATATTATAACTACACTACTATGCGTTATTGTAATGTAATGTTGTGTGTGAGTACCCACCTGCTGTCTGATCTTGCAGATTCTTCCGACTAGGGCGTGTGGATTTTGGATTTGAAGTTCGCAAGCTAGTAATCTCAAATTATTACAACAACACACAAGATAAGTTACTTTACAGGGGGAGAGTTTTGTGAGACTGGTAGGCTTTATTGTACAACAATAAAACACTGTTATATGGGGTAATAAAACGTTGTTTATTACACCAACAACACACAAGAATAGAATGGTTATAATCTTATGAATTTTCTTATAGTCTATACAATGAATCGATGTTTTTCGATTGTCTAATAGTTGAAAGAAACTGAACTCATTCTTTGTGAGTTAATTGCAATTTAAATTTGACTTTATTAATTGATTTGAATTTAATTAAATTTATTTAATTAATTTGAATCTAAGTGTTCATGAAACAAAATATAAAACTCTAAAATTAATTTGAATAATTAGTTAAAATAAATTAGACGTGACAGTCTAGTTCACGTTATTTCATTTCTAGTGATTCTACTTCTGATCTACTGCAGTATGATCTAAGATTAGATTGTCAGTTAAGATTGGTATAGCGCTTTTTATACTACTTCTATTTCTTAACTATAACTTACTAAAACCTTAAACTGCTATACAGGTTATCACAACGAATTTACTTTTTAATTACTAGAGTCTTTGCTTTTTGTTTGTTTGGCACCTGAATTATTTGAATTACAATGTTTTAATTGAAAAATATAAAATTTGCTCTGAAAAATAAATAAATAGATTTTGCTTTCCTGTTACTGAAGAGGATGTCGTCCCGATTTGTCCCTCGTCGATTCGAGTCCTTGGTTAGAGAAAGTAATCTGCTTAGAACTGCTGGATTCGGTCGTGGAGTTCAAAATTCGGCAACACTCTGCTTCCCTGCTGTTTGTGAATATTTTAACGTCTGCTGTTGTCTGCTGGAACTGCTTCCTGTTCTCCGTCGATTTGCACGTTGCACGTCAGTGTGAGTGTGTGTGTGCTTCGTTCGGGCAGTCGCTCGGTTCGTCAGCTGTTGACCAATAATTTAGACGGCCTCTCTGCTGTATTCTTGAAGTCTGGTCTTGAAGTCGGGTGGATCTCTTGCGTGCTTATGACTAACTGGTAGTACACAATAAGCTTAGTTGATGTCCTGAAGAGTATCTCGCCTTTACACAACAATTACGAGCTATACAGATGATCTGTAGTTAGTATGTTCGTAATTGCGTGTGTGTTGACCACGTAGAGTCTTCTTGTTGATCTTCACCACTTTGGCTACTAGACGATCG
Source organism: Magicicada septendecula (assembly GCA_034769895.1). Lineage (NCBI taxonomy): Eukaryota > Metazoa > Arthropoda > Insecta > Hemiptera > Cicadidae > Magicicada > Magicicada septendecula. Next base: position 882,922,992 of record CM068368.1, on the reverse strand, counting down.
AAGGACTACGTCTTAACTTCGTGAGTACTGACAGAGGAGTGAATTTTTCCACCAGAAAACATCGCACTAGCCGAGGCTGCATGCAATGATTTCATTGGTCGACGCACTCTCCCTACCACATAAAATTTAGAATTCCCTTAGTCCGTGAGAATGAAGTCTGGTTCCCACAGACGGAGAATAGAATTATTATCTAATAATTAATTATCCGGCGGAACCAGTTTGTCGCTAAGGATATCCTGTATTTATTTAATTTTGCAATAACTTGGTTGCAAATCAAGTTGTGTGAAATCTAAAATATACAATCTGTCACAAATTATTATCTTTACAATATACTAAAATCTCTTTACTGTAACTCTATTTTAACAGAAGTTATTTAATTATTTTAATTAACTCTTACATTTGTTAATTATATTGCATCAAATTTGCACACGTCATTATTAATATCTCGGCAAACATTTTGGCTATGTTGGATTTCGCCTTTATTTATTAGTTTCCGAGATATTAATAATTAACAGTTTGGGTGTGGTCGCTTCCTTGTACAGCGAACTGCTTACATAACGACCACGTGTGCGTTGCTTTACACAGCATTATTTTCAATGCTCTACATTCAAATGGAGTTTTAACTGTTAATTTTTATTTAAATATGGTTTCAGCATGCGGTAAACATATAACCCCAAATAGTTATATATGGTTCCGTTATAATATATATATATATAATAGTATACAAAGTGAACGAAGAGGATGAATCAACAAGATAATTAAAATATTTTCTTCTGAAATAAAAATTAAAAGTCAAAAGAATGAAAGCAAACGGAAATTTAACAGTTCTTGTAGAACGGGTAAACACAACACGTTTATCTGCTGTGTTACGTATACGACCAGTAAATTAAATCGTATAAATTAAATTCCTGGTTGTTTTTATGTTTTACTGGTTTTCAAAGTTTTAAAACTGGTAACATTACTTTTCGTTTTATGCTAAAACTGGTACTATTATTTTCTTACAGTTTATGCCAACACGCTTCTTATTCAAAGTAATATCGTTAAAGTTCAAATTACAATGGCGTTCTTCTTTAAATTGTTGTATTCTTTTGTCATTTATTTATTTATTATCAAAATACCCTTATACCATATTGGTGTCGGGTTACATCAACTACACTCTATATACAAACTTTTTCCATCTTACTCTATCCATTGACAATGTCTTCGCCTCACTCCAGCCCAAGCTTCTTTCTTTCAAACTGTTTCCCATCATTCCATCCCAAGTCAGTCGCGGTCTTCCCTTCTTCTTTCTCCCCCCTGATTTTGCCTCCCAAACCTTTTTTACCATTCTATCACTATCCATTATCTGCATGTGTCCCCCACCAGCATAGTTGTCTCTGTTCAATAAAATCCAGAATCGATATCATTTCTAATTCCTCTCTTGTTTGTGTATTCCTAACTCTATTCTTCCTTGTTACTCCTACTACTCTCCTAAGATATTTCATTTCTGCCGCTTGGATTTCACTTTTATGGCTTTTCGATAGCACCCACGTCTCACAGCCGTATGTTAAAACCGGTCTATATACTGTTTTATACACACCCATTTTCGTTTTTCTTGACATCTCCTTCTTATTTATAAATCTATTGTTTAATGCATAGTATACTTTTATTGCCTTTTCAATTCTTTCATTTAATGCGGCTTCTTGGTTCCCATTACTATCTACTATAACCCCTAGATATTTAAATTTTTTGACTTGTTCTATCTTCACTCCTCCAAGATAGAAGGAGAGAAGACAAGACATTGTTTTGTCATAACATTCCTTATTCATCATCTTACATAGTACTACACTATGACACAATCTGTTTTTAAACTGTTGTCTTTTACGCACAACATATAACTTATGCAAATATCTTTTTACATAATTTTCATCGTTTTGGACATTCTACAATCATAATGTGCGAAATATATGAGATTACATTAATCCCCATAATCCCGGTGACATCATCCTTATTCTGTGTTAATTTGGTTTCTATTTCCCCAAGATTAAATAGATTATTTGACATTTAATAAATTGTAATTATCTATTTTTTTGAATTTAAAATATTACATACATAATTTAAGTTAATTTAGTAAAACCTAATCTTCACACATTCATTCTTATTAATATTACTTTTTCAAAATATTTACAACGATTATCTAATAACGGCTAAAAGGTTTCAGTGCTTTCACAAATTCAGTATTGCCTAAATATACATTGAAACATACAATTTGTTACGATAATTTATAAATTTTCTTCTAATAAATATTTTTGTGTACTGTTGTAATATTCCTTATTTTTTATTATGAATAGCTCTTCAATATTAACTACTTCTGGAAATAAAATTTATTATTTTATTTTCACCTGGCGTACGTTTAATTGATTAAATCAGTATCATCAGAAGTTTACAAACGAATCAACAAACAATTCAATTGATTCGATTTCATATTGAAAATAACAAATAATCGAATTTAGTATAAAAGAAATTATCGATTTAATTTGATTTCGCTGATCGACAGTTTTTAATATTTTTTTACTCAGTCAGTTGTTTTGTTTATATTATATTTATATACCATTACATTATATTTAGAAATATTATATTAGAAATATTATTTGCATTAAATCCTTAAATTTGTAGTGACCGTCAATCAATAATTTTTTAGTGGATGGTTAGTGAGGATCGGTCCAAAAAATAACACAAATTTTAGCTATTTTGCGTCGACGTTTCGACAATGTTTATTGTCATCTTCAGGGCCTGTGTATGAAATACAATAGAAATATCAAACACAACGGAACAATTAAATATTTGGGTGAACGTGTTCGTGTATGTGAGTGTGTGCGTGCGTATGTATGTATCATTGTATATGTGAAGACTTATGATGGTCTGTTTACATCTTCCAATTATCTTTAAGAAAACGAGCAAATTATAGTATGAGAGAACTTACTTTATACAGTATTACAATTTAAATTACTAAATGTAATGATATTTTAATTAATTAAACAAACAGTACTCTACAATGGGATATTAGATTGGTACATAAATGGTTATACCTACAGCAGTCAACATATAGAAAAGTAAAATATAGTACCTATAACTAAAACAGATAACTAAAAATAGTTCACTACGTAATTATTAAAAGTTATTTTTAACATGTTTCACTCCCTACTGGTGTTAACAAACAATCATAATTTAGAAACATACAATTTACACAATAACTGTAGAACATTACGACTTACATCAGATAGTTGACATAACCCTATAATGATATAAAATAGCTAAAATTTGTGTTATTTTTCGACCGATCCTCACTAACCATCCAGTAAAAAAAAAATTATTTTTATTTTTTAACCTTTTATTCATTTTTTGAACTTTTTGTATTTTTTTAATTAACTTCATGTATTGAGTGTCGGAAAATTTATGTTTATTCGATTATTCATCATTTTTTTATATTGAAATCGAATCAACTCAATTGTTTTTTATTATATTTATAAACCTCCTGTGACACTGATATAATCAGTAAAACGTACGGTAGGAAAAATGGAATCATAAATTTTACTTGCAAAAGCAGTTAATATTTAAGAACTATTCAAAATATGTGAACCTGCAAGAACTATTGAAGATTTTCTTACAAAATAAAGATGAAATTTTTTTAATAATACTGTTTATGTTCATTTAGTACTTTGTAACTTGCTCATAAGTTTTTCTGAACATAAGTTCTGTGAATTCTGGTTCGTGTCATTGGGTCATACCTTTTCTTATTTTTAATTTGTTAACGTATTATATTATATTGTTAATAAAGGTACAAAAGTAATAAATTCAGCAAAAATAATTTCAGCCCAAAGTTACTTTAACAAAATTACACTGGATATTGGATGCCAGTTTAAGGTTAATCACATGACCCTACACAAGTATGTAGATGAGTTTACATGGTCTCGCCTAGAAAGCCATTAAGTTATTTATAACTCCACCGTTGACCGTGTGGTGTCAGCTTTCTCTTGTGGCAAAGCATTACTAAATTAACTCGTTCTGGCCCACTGCTAACTTGATCATAAACCGCAAGTACTGGCGCCGCGTTAAACAATTGATTGTTTAAATATCCAATGCCGTTTCATACATGTGCTTTCTTTGACAAGCCATTAGAACTTCCCTGATCAAGTACTGTTTACCGAACACTACCGGAATCACCGTACACTGTCCTAATCCGCTTGGTTGGCAACAATTGAATAGTTACGACATTACATATGCTACCTGTTTCTCGGCTATTCCAGCGGAGCCCAGCTGTAATGTGTGTGTGTGCGTACATAGTGCTGCTACTTTGACATGAAGCACAATTACGTGACACTTGTCACGCTTCCACAACGAGAGAGACTTTTCCAGACCATACCGGTCTGCGCGCGCTCTGTTCAAGGCCGCAATAAATGACGTTCTAGTGTTTTCAGTAGACGCCTAATATAGAATATTCTGGTGTCTCAGCGGGGTATAAATACAAGACTTCAGCGACGCTTCGTTCAGTTATAGTGGCGATTTATTCCAGTGCGGTTCGAAGTATTGTGGCGAATTGTTACGTGTTTAAAATTGTGCAGGACTCTTATTAGCTGACATTATTATTGCGTGTGAACAACTTTTATTTGATTTGTTGTAAGAGACTATGTTACTGAATACAAACTATTTAATTGTGATAACTAAAGCTGGTGATTAGTGATTTCATTGGTGTCTTGCATTTTGTTTTCCACTGTACCATACGACGATCAGTAGACCGCCGTAACAGCATAAAAGTTATGTGTGTGCGTGTGTGTGTGTGCGCGCGCGCTAAAACCACAGAAGAAGAAGAAGAAGAAGAAGAAGAAGAAGAAGAAGAAGAAGAAGAAGAAGAAGAAGACGAAGACGAAGACGAAGAAGAAGAAGAAGAAGAAGAAGAAGAAGAAGAAGAAGTAGAAGAAGAAGAAGAAGAAGAAGAAGAAGAAGAAGAAGAAGAAGAAGAAGAAGAAGAAGAGTATCTGTTTCTGGAATTGAGAAAGTCAATGTTATCTATTGATGACAAAAACAGATTTTATGGGCGATATTTTTTCAGTATTTTTTGTGCGTTTTCTCTGGAATTGAGGTGTAATCCAGTGTTCGTTGAAACCTACAAACTCAACATCTGTATTTGAGTTTATATTTACTACAGAGCAAATTTAAAAAAAAAAACCATTAGAAGGTTGTTTGTAAGTTGAAAAACAGATTTCTTTAAAGTTAGGCTAAATGCTCCCACAGTGGACACTGGAATTTAAGACTTTGTTCTTTTCCAACATATACGTCATTGTGTAATGCATTTAATATTGCAAAAAGATATGTTAAAATATATTTTTTAATGTATAACTTTGTGCACATTTAACATTGCTATCGCTAATATTGAAAAAATTTGTACAGATGAGACATTAAGGTTTCATAAAGTAAAAGCTTCTCCGATTATTAATAAATATAAATTATTATTAATTAGAATTGTAAATTCTGCATACTGAATAACTTCAATGTCAAAATTCCGTATTCTTTATTCTTTGCTATAGCGAAAGAGGCGTTTAATGAGACGAAAAGACTGTTGAGTGGTAAAATTAATAAGAATTTAAGAAAAATGTTGGCCAAATGTTACGTGTGGAGCGTTGCTTTATATGGTGCAGAGACATGGACACTGAGGAAAGAGGATGAGAAAAGATTAGAAGCATTTGAGATGTGGGTTTGGCGAGCAATGGAAAAAGTGAGGTGGGTTGATAAAGTAAGGAATGATGAAGTTGTAAGAAGAATAGGGGAAGAGAGAAGAATCCTGAAGGTAATAGGAAATAGAGGAAAAGGAATTGGTTAGGTCATTGTTTAAGAAGAGACTGCTTGCTTACAACTTCCATGGAGGCTGTCATAGAAGGAGAAAAAAGAAGAGGGCGTAGAAGAATGAAGTTAATAGTGTTACGAAGAAACAAAAAGACTGGCATACGATAGAACAAATTGGAGAGCTTTTACTATTTGAAGACCTGCCTTAGGGTAGAACACCAAATAATAATATTTTTTCACCATTAATTTGATTTGAAATTCCATACTCTTTGGTTTAGTATATTAAACGAATGTGTGAGATTTCTAATTGCAAAAATTAATTAAAAATTCAGCGTTTTCAAGCAAATTTAAATTACTACTACAAGCGTAGTAAATCCATTTTTAAGTTCTTCCCAAAGCCACTACCCTTTACAAGGTCCACCCCGACTGATGAAAGAGTGAAGAAAGAAGAAAGCAATGAACAGTTACAAACTGCAAAATCATAGGACTGTAGAGATGATAATAATAACAAGAGGAATGAACGGAGAATTATTACTAAGTAGTAGTAGTAGTAGTAGTAGTAGTAGTAGTAGTAGTAGTAGTAGTAGTAGTAGTAGTGGTGGTTGTGGTGGTGGTGGCAGCAGTAGTAGTGTAGTTGTAATACTGTAGTAGTAGTAGTAGCAAAGCAGAAGCAGCAGCATCATTGTGTAAAAATAGCAATTTTCTTACCGTTGTGTATCTGAATCACATATCGATCCAGGCGCTGTTTCTGCTTTTTAAAATATCGTTATTGTTGTAATTATTATTCAACCCACAATGATGAGGATCTAAATCGCTCGAAAGTGTTCATCAGGAATTTGACTGTACGGCCTTGGTGGTGTAATTCCATTTGCGTTTACAATAAACTAAAAACAGCTGCTTAATTTAGACTCACGCCGCCGCTAGAAATTGTCTCACTTGGCGTGAAATTTAATTAATAAAGTCGTCTGGAGACATTCCACAACGGCAGCTGCTAATTTGAACATTCACGTGACTGTTGAAACTTGTTGTCTGTTCTTTTGTCGATTACATCTCAGGTATGTCGTATCGTCTACGTAGTCTCAGGTATTTCGCGTGAAATTTAATTGTAATGTCTGGATTCCACTTTACAATTAGATACATTGAAATAAATTAAATTGTTTTATAGCAAACGCGTAAATTTGTGTGTGTGGGGGAGGGCGCGTGGGTCGCGGATTCCAGGTAAAATTATTTGTTGTTCTCTGCTCACGAAATTATTTTCCCTCAAAAATTATCACGTTTAAATCATTAAAAATCTATAAAATTAGGTTTCTTTTGTACTTTCAGGTCTTTACTATTTTTTTTAATCATTTCTATATTCTGATACACGATTCTTCTTCTTCTTCTGCGGCGCGACAACACATTACTGAGTCAAGGCCTCCTTTAACATCCTCCACCAGTTGTCCCGGTCACGTGCAGCAGCTGCTCTCCAGTTCCGGATCCCATGACAACCAATTTTGACAGCATGTGAAGCGATCTCGAAACGTTGCCGACAATTTCGAGAAGTAACAGCAACCGACCATAGCCCGAAAGTCCGGTGTTTAATAATTTTGAAAATATTGACACCGGCCGTGTAATCTTCAGGCTAAAATACCCAATTTTAAAAATAGGTGTTCAGAGAATTTCTGAATACTAACAAGACAACCATTGACAGAATGTCTATCAACCACAGAATGACTATGTCTGTCAACCATTTTGACAGAATGAAGCAGGCCGTTTAAAAAAATTTCAAAACGACTAACCATTTTGAACATAGCCAGATTCAGAGTCCTGAAATGCAGTTTCTTCGAAATACTTTAAATTTTACATTGGAAGATAGAATAAGGCATGAAGATGTCAGAGCAGAACTTGTAGTAAAGGGCATAAATTAAATGATTGCAAATTACGTAACACAATGGTGGGATCATCTGCAAAGGATGCCAGAGGATCGATTGCCGATAGCGGCACTGAACTATAAAGCCATTGGTAGAAGAGACGTGGGTCGTCCGTGGATGTAACCTATCATCATCCGGAGCTTCATGTTACCTAATCGAATCTCCAGAGGGGATAGTTTTGAACAGTTATGAAGTAAAAAGATGAGGCTTTAGCGTAGAATACTGTGCATTTCAAGGACAGCACTAATGTTAAAGTTCTTAGAAAGATGAAGAAAGAAAGGGAAGTTATTAATATAGTGAAGATAAGAAAGATTCAGTACGTGGGACATCTCATGAGAAATGAACAGAGACTTTACTTTTGCAGTCCATACTACAGGGAAAAGTAGTTGGAAAGAGAGGAGTCGGGCGACCGAGAATCTCATGGCTGAGAAATTTAAGGACCTGGTTTGGCATGAATACAACCGACTCATTCCGTGCAGCAGTACAGAAGGTTAAAATAGTCTGTATGATATCCAACACCCGAAACGGATAGAAACTATTAGAAGAAGAAGAAACATTTTTTAAAAGTCGACGTTGCGTCATCAAAAGCGGGACGAATGGAAACTCTAACCTTGGAAATCAAGTCGTAACTTAATACAGTACAGTACAGACTTATTAAACCGGCTGTCCTCTAGTCCGATGCGTCTAGCAATCCGATGTCAGGCGCTTGTCAATCCCAACTTATCGTCTTCAAGAGATAACAATCAGACTGTGACAAAAATAAAACTTATCAAGTCCAAGAACATACGAAACAAACAACTGGGTTGGCTACAAGTAATGGGAATAATATTTACATAATGACAGACTAAATTTAAAATATTGTCGATAATTTAAAATGTTGTCAACGGATAAAATCGATATGATCAAAAGAACTCCTGGTCGCGTATGAGTCAGACATGCAGATTGTACCGCAATGCTATAACTGTAGAGCACACACAGAGGTAACCATGGCAATATATCGCATTACAGTAATCTGATTACACAGAACTGCTACCTCTATATTCACATTGAACTATGGCTGGGATCGGTTCCGCGCGCAATTGTCAATCTTTGTTTTACGTCTTACCGCGATCAGTTGTACCAACACAACTACCACGGCATCAATTAACACCCATTTGTACTGCTTTAAAAGAAAGTATGTCATCACAGTTGATAACTAATGTGTGTGAGGAAGAGCAGAATAATCACTGTTGTATCCTTAGAGGCTGATAAATACCTACAGAAATTCTACAGTCTTTTACCTTTACTTAAGTGAAGGCTTAGAGATTAGCGTTTAACGGTCAAGTAATCTACTGAAGCGGATAATGCGAATCCGGACAGTAAATAGGAATGAGGCGAGCTCTGTCTTTAGTCCTAAACCAATCAGCCAGTAGGCAATCATGCTACAGGTATCAAGTGTGACAATTGTTTGAGCAACAAACATTTTCCGACGATAACTTTGATCTAAATTTAAGAGACGTTGGTTGTTATTTTGTCTCTCATAATGTTTATTATTATTATTATTTTTTATCCCGGCTGTACAATGTTTACACATTTTTCGGAACCAAAGGTTACAGAAGTGAATGAATTCTCATCTTTCACTACTGTTTGTCCATCCAAAGATTTTCTTCAATTTCTCGTTTCCTTCTATACAGGTGAGATAGGGGGGTTTCTGCTTTTCCCTCTTCCTGGTGGGGTTTATTCCATAACTCTAATTGCCAATCTTTCCTGTGCCATTCTTTTCGTGTGTCCATACAATTGTAATTTTTTTGTTTGGATAAAATCAACAATTTAATTTTTCACATTCATTGCGACCTTAATGACTTCATTTTAATTTTCTCACGTCTGGATACTCTTTCCGAACGTCTCCAAAAGTCTGCTGTCATTAATTATGTTCTTGTGTGTTTTTTAGTAGTCCAAACTCCTGAGCCGTAAATCATGATACTTTTAACAATGGTTCTAAATATTTTGGTTTTATTTTCTGCTGTAATTTTATTATCCAACAGGATTCCATTTAATCTAGATATATGGATATAATGTTAATTAACTTGTCAGTATTTAGGTCTTTTTGTTAGAAGAAATCTTTTTTTGTGTTTCTTTAATCTTTGTGCTTAGATGGACCGAGTTGAATGTACTGAAATATATTATATAAAAATATAACTGAATTAACGATTTCAAAATAATAATTATCTTGTTGGTACACCCTCTTCGTTCACTTTTATAAATATTATATATATATATATAAACTTTCACTATGAACTTACTTTATGGTTTTATTTCCCCAAACGTTTCAACGTGGTATACATCTTCTTCAGTGGGAGTAAATACTGAATGTCTTTACAGAGTAACGGTTATGGACTGTGGTTATGTGTGGTGGGGGTTGATGATGGGAGGGAATTGGCGCTGGGGTCCAAATTGTGTGTTTGTATGAGTGTATCGAAAAGTATGTGTGATCTATAATGTAATTGTTCATTTAATATGTTGTTTGGTTGTAGTGCGTGATATCTGTATATTTCATATTGTTCTGCTGTGTTTAGTTTTCTACTTTTAGGTAAGTAGTGTGGTATTTCCAAGTTGTGCTCTATGTTTGTGTAACTGTGGTTTCCATTTTGTAAATGTGTGGCAAATGTGGAATGTATGTAGTTTGTGGTGAGGGCTCACCAATTCTACATCGGCCAGACGGGAAGATCTGTTTCCTTTAGATTCTCAGAACATTTAAAAGCCCTCACCACAAACTACATACATTCCACATATGCCACACATCTACAAAATGAAAACCACAGTTACACAAACAATGAAAGGCAATGAAAGGGATCCCACAACATCTAATCAGAGCAATACAGAGTCTTTGTGTAGAGAATAAAATCTTAACAGAAGGAGGGAAACCGAGAACAGCTCCTAGAGTTGGCCTGATCAAGTTTGTGGAGTACGACAATGGTGTCCATTATCGCCTTCTCTTTTTAATTTATATATTGACGATGTCATACAAAAGTGGCAGATGTGTCTTGCAGAACATTTTATGATTGATCACTCTAAAATTTGCACTTTGTTGTTTGCAGACGATCAGGCTATTCTGTCGGACTCGGAAAACAGATTGCAGATGGAGATATATTTGTTAAATCGAATCTCCAAAGACTCTGGATTGCAGATATCCACACGAAAGACTACGGTAATTGCTTGTCGTGGAACTGATCCCATACGGGCAAAAATTGTTATAGATCGTACTGTCCTGGAACAAGTTAGCAATGTTTAATATCTGGGCTACAGTGTGTCTCATAACGCATGCATGTTGTGAGCAAGTTTCATAAGTTTAACCTTATGTGCGGGACCATTAGCCAAACCCTTAAGTTAGCAAGTAAAGGAACACACCTAAAATTCTACAAGGTAATGGCCCTTCCCACACTTCTTTATAGGTCTGAGAATTGGGCTTTAACGAAAGGCCAGGCCAATCGCATCCAAGCGTCTGAACTGAGATTTCTCAGGCATGTGGCAGGGTATACTCTCCATGATCATAGAAGAAACACAGAATGCGGCAGGAATTGAGTATTATGAGTATACTTGACAGGATCGCCCAGTATCGGCTGAATTGGTGGGGATATCTTTGCCGAATGGATGACTACCGCATCCCTAAACAACTATGGAACTATAAGCTGAGGGGACGGAGAGGTGTGGGACGTCCGAGGAAGCGCTGGAGTGACCAGCTCTAATCTTTGCCTGTTTGGAACCGGAACAAACCATCCTTGGTTTAATCCTTGAAAAAGAAGAAGAAGAAGAAGAAGAAGAAGAAGAAGAAGAAGAAGAAGAAGAAGAAGAAAGGAGGAGGAGGAGGAGGAGGAGGAGGAGAAGAAGAAGAAGAAGAAGAAGAAGAAGAAGGAGGAGGAGGAGGAGGAGGAGGAGGAGGAGGAGGAGGAGGAGGAGGAGGAGGAGGAGGAGGAGGAGGAGAAGAAGAAGAAGAAGAAGAAGAAGAAGAAGAAGAAGAAGAAGAAGAAGAAGAAGAAGAAGAAGAAGAAGAAGAAGAAGAAGAAGAAGAAGAAGGAGATGGAGATGGAGATGGAGATGGAGATGGAGATGGAGATGGAGATGGAGAAGGAGGAGGAGGAGGAGGAGGAGGAGGAGGAGGAGGAGGAGGAGGAGGAGGAGGAGGAGGAGGAGGAGAAGAAGAAGAAGAAGAAGTTGATGATGATGATGATGATGATGAAATTAAGAGTAATTATAATATTATATGGTTCAAGGTGGCTGAAAAACATGTGATAATATTCTGAAGTCAATCCCATTACAGAGAACGACAATAACACAATAAAACTACGCGTTATTGAAACACTGAAACACCGTTTAGAAGATACTTATTGACGGAATTGATTTTCCTATATAATATTTAATATTTCATACCTATACGAAAATGCTGTTATGAATGTTCTGTTTATATGCTTGAAAAACATTTATTTCTATACAAGCGTACACACGTTAAAAATAATAAAACAGCCTAAACATTAAGAGAATAATAAACTTCGTAAACTTTTTCGACCCTCGGGGGTCGTGGGTGCGGTCCCGTTCGTCCTTCACCCCGTAAATACAACCCTAGATAATCAGAACTTGTTCCCAAACCATGTCGCTGTAAGAGAAGTACTAAGTGGCAACACGGATTTCATTGAGATTATCAATTAAACAATGTGGACGACACTCTGCGGTCGTAACTTAGTCGCTCTGATTGGTCTTATCGTACCCAAGGAAATAAGAAACGTTGACATCATCAAATCAAATTACGCCCGACACCTGACTTCACACAATCATAGTTACACAGATTTTAGTTCCAACTTAATACCGTTACATGTGTGTAAGAAGGGCCGTTTCATGAATGTCTTGGAGGAATTTGAAATTTACAGTGCACATGCAAACCTAAGGAGTCGCGATATCGTGTTAAATGACTGAACTTTGGATCCAACCGCTTGTACGATACCGCCTTGAGTCTGCTCGCTGGGGCTACGGTAAGGTAGCACCCACCGCTCAGTAGCAGATTGAACTTGAACGGGTGCGCACCCAAATTCGCGTACGGTTCACATGCAAATTTTGACATTTTTACTATGTAACGATCTCTAAAGAGTGATAGTTTTATTTTTATTTTAATATCTCATGATGGAGCATAAGCTCTGAAACGCGTCACAGACGAGATTCACAAGAAATCACAAGGCGGATAATTGAAGGTAAATAATTTATTAACTTATCGTAGAAGGTTTTACCTAAACAGTGACAAAATTAACTATAGCGTGTTCGATTGAGAATGTTACCTTTGTTTATGAGTTTTTTTCATTTCATTCTGAGAATACAGGTGTGAATCATGCAGTTCCACCGAGATTTCACTGTGTTATTTTGAGTTGATGATAACAGTAATGTAACACTGTAGTGTTTTAAGAGTAAAACAAATGCGCCAAGATTCAACTTTTCAGGCTGAATAGTGTCAAACGTGGTACAAATTTATAATTTTGACTGCGGTTTTGATAAAAACCTATCTAACCTATTTGTGAATACTAAAGTATTTTCATCTCATTATATATATATATATATATACACACAAATACTTTTTGCTACAGTCCGTTTCTTGATGTATATAATATATTTAATATTTATACTGAAATTTTTTTCTTTTTTTCCCCTTATTAGGAACATGTTTCGAGAACCATTGTGTTCTCATCCTCAGCCTTCGTGATTTTACGTCTGGTGAAGTATTTGTGTGTTGGCTGGTCGTTATTGTTGTTTCTTGTTGGTCTCTGGTATTTTAAAGTGGTATTATTGTGTGTGATTGTGGTGAATGTACTGTATTAGTATTTTGTGTATTTTCGATGTTGAGTGCTTTGAAAATTGTGTCATGTTTTGTATTGATTTGTATTTCTTCAGGTATTAGTTTGTTTTGTGTTTTATGTTTGTATATTTGTAAATTTGTAAATTTTCCCAATGTTCATTATGGTGCCTTTGTGTATTTTATTAGTGTCATGTTGGTTATGTCTGGGAATTCATGTCCAACGTTTATTGCATGTGTGGCCAAATTAGATTTGTATATTTCTGGTTTTTGTATGTGTTTAGGTGTTCAAATAACGTTTTTTCAGTTGTTTTTTGTTTGTCCTGTGTAACATTTATTGCAATCTTGGCATTCAATTTTTGACTGAATACTTCAACTAATACCTGAACAAATACAAATCAATACAAAACATGACACAATTTTCAAAGCACTCAACATCAAAAATACACAAAATACTAATACATACACCACAATCACACACAATAATACCACATTAAAATACCAGAGACCAACAAGAAACCACAATAATGACCAGCCAACACACAAATACTTCACCAGACGCAAAATCACGAAGGCTGAGGATGAGAACACAATGGTTCTCGAAACATGTTCCTAATAAGGGGAAAAAATATCTTGAGGTAATTTCTGTATAAATATTAAATATAATATATATATATATATATATATTATTAGCGCGGGTCCTACTGTCTATGCCGCATCCCGCATTTCGATCGCCATTTCTCCCTATACTTCCAGTCACCATCTTCAATACCTCGATCTCTCATTGTTTTCCTAATTCCTGTCCTCCATTGTCATGTCAGTTTTCCTTTTCTTCTCCTCTTTTGTGGTGAGTAAGTCAATGCTTTCTTTGGCCATCGCTTCTCCTCCATCCTCATTACGTGACCATACTGTAACAACTGTCTGGATTGTATTCTTTCTGCTGTTGTAAATAAGCGGCCTGTTTTCCTTCTTATACCACCGTTTCTAACATGTTGCATTCTAGAAATATTACACGCTCTTCTTAAGAAGTCCATTTCCACAATTTCGATGGTCTTTTTCTCTTTTTCTGAAAGTTGCCAGCATTCGCAGTTATAAGTTAAAATGGGTTCCACAATAGTTGTCTAGACTGTCAGTTTAGTTTGAAGTTTCATTTTGTTCGACCAAAGTAACATGTTTAGCAGACAAATAGCCTTTTCCCCTGTTGTGTCCTATTTATTATGTCTTTTTTTGTTCCATTTTCTGAAATAATGTTTCATACTTGAATTCGCTACATTTTCTGATTCTATGGATTTGCAGATCTGGGTCTTCTTGTTGCATGTAAGCTACCTTCAGATATTCTGTTTTAGTAGTGTTTATGTTTAGACTCCATTTCTCGTACACTTCTTTCAATTTTCTAAACATATAGTCTGTGTTGTCCTCGTCACACGCTATAATTACCTGGTCGTCGGCAAATAGGAGAGTTTTTGAGCACTACTCATCCATTTGAATTCCCATTCCTGATGTTTTTCTTCTGCATAAATTATATATACTTTATTTTTTAATTCATGTTTTCTGTAAATGCGACAGAAGAGCTCATACACAGCACATAGGAACACAATTTTTGATTTTGTACAAAAATCATTTTTATTGTATTTGTTGTGTTAAATATTGTTTTAGACTATGCAGAATTATAAATATTTATTAGATTCAAAACTGTACAGAATTGATCTATAAAACTTGATGAATTAAACGGGCTTACATTGATTCATTTAATTATTTAAATAAGTACAGTTATTTAACCGTGTCTGGGTCTCTGTCCCTCCTATGGCAATACAACCCTTTGTTGGTCCCTGGCCTCCTTCAATTTGTCTCCCCATTCTCTTCTGTCGGTTGCCACCCTCCTCCAGCAACGCACTTTCAGTATTTCTTTCGCATCCTCATCCACGGCGTCCTCCCATCTTCTCCTCGGTCTTCCCACTAGTCTTTTTCCGTTGATTCTGATATACAATAGCTTTCGTGGTATTCTGTCTTCCTCCATCCTGGCTACATGACCAGCCCACCTTAGACGCTGGAGTTTTATGTATTGTGTTAGCGGTGGTTCTATATACATTTGGTACAATTCAAAGTTATATCTTATTCTCCAGCCGTGTAGGCCTACGTCATTAACTGGTCCCAGGATTCTTCATAATATTTTTCTTTCAAAGATATCGAGAGTGTCTGCTGCTTTGGAGTTCATGATACACGTTTCGCAGCCGTAGGTTAGGACGGGTCTTATTATTGATTTTTATATCCTTAGCTTCGTGTCTCTATGGAAGTCTTTGGATCTGAAGATACTTGATGTGGCGAAATACGCTTTATTGGCTTGGACTATACTGTTCCGGATTTTGGCTTCTTCTGAATCGTGTCTGGTTACATTCTGCAAATTTAAAACTATTGACGTTTTAAAACACAGCGCCGTTAGGGTACGTATGTTGTGATTAGGGCAGAACGCTTTCTACAGAGAAGAGTTTCAAACACAAACTTGGGTGTTGAGTTGTCTCTGCAGCTGTACACACACATATCATAAAGTGGAAACTAATTATGTAGCGATGTCAGTTACTCAGTCAACAACTGTCTCGTGTAAACTTGAGGGACACGCCCAACCGTTCTGCACTCCAACTCTGCACTAACTGTTACATTGTAACTTATAACACAAATTAAGTCCGGTATGGTACGATTAGCGCTCTATATACGTACAATTCTGGTTGCCACTGCCTTGTAAATTTCAAAATCCTCTAAGGCAGTGGTTGCCAAACTTTTCAGTCCGCGGACACCACCCAAATAATTTAAAAATTTACGGACCAATTCTGAGTTCTTAAATAAAACAAACACTAAGTGTGATAGAAATTCTTATATTTTAATTAAAATCAAAATTCTCTTAACTTGCAAACTTATAATATTAATGAATGTTTTAGTGGATGGTTAGTGAGGATCGGTCAATAATACAAATTTTATCTATTTTGCGTCGACGTTTCGACAATATTTATTGTCATCTTCAGGACCTGTGTATGAAATACAATAGAAATATCAAACGTAACGAAACAATTAAATATTTGGGTGAACGTTGGTGATGTGAGTATGTGCGTGCGTATGTATATATCATTTTATATGTGAAGACTTATGTTAGTTTGTTTACTTCTTCAAGTTATCTTTAAGAAAGCGAGCAAATTATAGTATGAGAGAACTTAATTTATACAGTATTACAATTTAAATTACTAAATGTAATGTTATTTTAATTAATTAAACAAACAGTAATCAACAATTGGATATTAGATTGGTACATAAATACTATAATTTGCTCGCTTTCTTAAAGATAACTTGAAGAAGTAAACAAACTATCATAAGTCTTCACATATAAAATGATACGTACATACGCACGCACACACTCACATCACCAACACGTTCACCCAAATATTTAATTGTTTCGTTATGTTTGATATTTCTATTGTATTTCATACACAGGTCCTGAAGATGACAATAAATATTGTAGAAACGTCGAAGCAAAATAGCTAAAATTTGTATTATTGACCGATCCTCACTAACCATCCACTAAAACATTCATTGATTGACGGTCACTAAAAATTTAAGGATATAATATTAATGGTATCAAACATAGTTTAATATGAACAATGACGCTGCTTTTGAACAATATTGGGTTTATATATGATAATTTCAATATTAAGTAACTCTCGACATCACGTTTATTTCTTAACTTCGACTTCAAGTACGTGAGCTGGGCGAATGGGGTTTCACACAGATAAGTAGAGGGAAACACAGTTAAACGCTTCAAAGTTTTTTTTTTGCGAATTCAGGATATCTAGTCATTACATATAACGAGAAGTCAGCTAGCTGTACTTGCGAAAACTGTAATTTTAATGTCAAATTGAAAGTTCATGTGAATATCAAAGTTCAGTTGATAATGTCAAAAAACTGTCAGTTGAAAGTTCTGCCAATGAATCTTTTTTTTATTTTGCACTGTAAGAGAGAGGTCTAGTCAGCTCGGCTGACATACAGATCTGCTACACGACATGATTTTAAAACATTATTAAAGCAATTAGTTTGAAATTACTTTCACAATTACAGTTAGTTTGAACCTCCCAACAAATACTAGAATCTTCTATTAATTATTTTAAGACTCTAAAATTTAGATTTTAGAGCATACAAAATCTGAGAAAATTACGGTATATTCTAATTTTTTTAAGAGTGTCTGCGGACCCACTCAAACATTGTCGCGGACCCCACCTTGGGAACCACTGCTTTAAGGCATTTATCTATCGACCTTTACCTCAGAAATACAGAGGCTTCTTATTCTCCGCAAACCTTGTGTAATTTTTTCAAGTGCGCTGCACATTGGACTCGATTGAACTAACAACCTTTTTAGGCAGATGTTCTATAAATCTACCTAAGAATTTTCTTCCAGTTTGTCCAATGTCGGTCAGATTGAACGGCTCGGACAGTTAACGTAGTTACGTAAAAAGAACATTACCACTACTTCATAGTGTCGTCTACGTTATGCGTTATGTGTATTCTTTAAATGATTGACATAATGATTGTTTTAAATTTCTCCGACGCGTCCTTATGACAGGTTAAGCACCTGATGATGGAAACGTGTTCCCAAAACTGTCGTGATAAAGAAAATAGTAATTCTCATGGACAGGGCCTGACTAGCCGTTAGGCTAAGTAGGCTGCAGCCTGGGTGGAAGCTTTTAGAGGGCGCAAAAATTTAAGAGTTTAAGAAAGTAACAAAATTCATGTTGCATTACATATTTTTTTTTCATCATGCCGTCCTCAAAATCACGTTATTTAAAGCGAAAAATATAGCTTTATTTTCTAATCGTGATTTTATTTATTTATTTAATTTGTACGTAGAATTAAAAAACACCCACCCTTCTGAGCCGACTTTTTTTTATATTTTTAATATGCTTGTATGAGTTGTCGATTTAACCGCTTTTTAACAGAAATCAATGAAAATAATTAAAAAATAAATTGTGTTTCTTATGTGTGAATTTATTCTAATTAATAGAGCGTAATTTTGTCAAAGAATCAGTAATAGAATTGATATGCGATAAACATGGATAAAAGACAAATTTTTGTCCATTCAACCCGTATGTTTCTAAATATTAAGTAGCCTATAATACGGCACTTCTACCAAATAGGGCCATCTATGGTTTCAGATTGTAACTGAAATAAACAATGTACAATTGTTCGTTTTGATGGAACTAGCTGTTAATTTAAAGATAAAATGTTCAAAACTGAAAAATTGAAAACATTTTGCGAAATTATCTACGTTATCTTAATAAAGCCAATCAAAGGGCTTTATTTGGCGAAAGTACCTTATATCAGTAAATTGAACATAATATTAATCGCTAAATATTAAATATTATCTATAGTAAGAACCGAGGGGCTCAAAAAAGTCTATTTAGCCTAGGGCGCTAAATACTTTTCACCAGGTCCTGCGTATGGAGGATTACATTGACGTAATTAATTAACACATTGCGAACTGGATACAGTTATATAATGTACGTTGGTTAATATTCAGTAAGGGTCTCGAAATCATGGAAGCGTCACGGTTCCATTAACTCAAATATTGAAATATATTTTTCAATGTCTGCGTTATATTTTATATCAGCATAGCAGGATTAAAAATAACAGCAAACATTAATTTAATAACTCTTTAGCTATTGAATTAATATGGTAATTTTTATTTGAATTTTAGTAATATTATCTGGGTTACACAATCACAGACAGTACTCACAGACAGCAATCGAGGTCAGACAATAAATCTACCGATAGCAGACAGTAATCAAACATTAACAAACGCTCGCAATATTGGTTGAAAGGAATTAATACTGACTTCTGACAGCTGATGGATTTAAAATATAGTGCGTTCCTGAAAGCAGCTGACAGTTCAAATACTGGTTCATTTTTGTGTTTTAGAATCGTCCGTCTGACATAAAGGATGTCTGTACTGGCATGTACTTTAATAAGAAAAGCTGTTAATCACTGATTCAAACCAGAGAATAAATACCGATTTATTACAGTCGGTAGTAATACTATCTCTGTTGATAATGACATAGTTTACCTTTACCATTGAAAGTCTTGCCCTTGAGTTTTCATCATCTTCTACAAAGATTATAACCAAAAATGGTTTGTCCTGGTCCCAAGCAGTTAGACTAGAGACGGTCATTCCAACGTCATTGAGTTTTATATACAAAACGTAATCTTTAATTAACGTAAAATAATTTATTTTGCAAATATAGTACACGTACGGACGCAAAACTCACACACACATAATGCACTTTGTTCACATCACTTAAACAATTGTAAACTATATAAACTTTGACGGTGCCGTGGCAGCGATTTCTCTCCTCAAAAGTTTTCTTCTTCTTCTTCTTCTTCTTCTTCTTCTTCTTCTTCTTCTTCTTCTTCTTCTTCTTCTTCTTCTTCTTCTTCTTCTTCTTCTTCGCTTGACGTCGCACGTCTTATGATATCACCATGGCGTTGAAAATAATTTATACAGAGCTTAATACGATTAAACACGTCAAGACTGTGAAAATTGAACTAACTCTTGCTTAATGTAAAATTTGTTAAGAAAATTGTATTCAAACTTTATTATCGTAACTGCGACTTCTGAGTGATTAACATTGTTGGAGGTGACTTCACAGAATGTAGCCACGTACTAACAGAAACCGGGTATCCGTTGGTTAGAGATTGTCTTTTTCCTTAAGGAATAAGTTACATTATTTATTCTGTTAGTCAACTATTTTGTTGGCTGTATCATAACTCAAATAATCTTCTTCTTCTTCTTCTCCTCCTTCTTCTTCTTCTTCTTCTTCTTCTTCTCCTCCCTCCTCCTCCCTCCACCTCCTCCTCCTCATCCTCCTCCTCCTCCTCCTCCTTCTTCTTCTTCTTCTTCTTCTTCTTCTTCTTCTTCTTCTTCTCCTCCTCCTCCTCCCTCCACCTCCTCCTCCTCCTTCTTCTTCTTCTTCTTCTTCTCCTCCTCCTCCTCCTCCTCCTCCTCCTCCTACCTCCTTTTTCTTCTTCTTCTTCTTCTTCTTCTTCTTCTTTTTCTTCTTCTTAACTTCACGGATTAGGCACATTGCCTGTTCCGTCTTCACAGTATATCTCGCCGTCTTGCTCTTGGTCTTCCTACACTCCTTCTTATAAAGAGTCTATACCTATATGCTACTTTAGGCGTCCGTATATCCACCATTCTGTCCAGATGGTGCGACCATTCCAAGAGAATGGATAGCATCGTTTATGGACAATACCTGTAGTTCATTCCTAACGCCCTCATTACGCAAACTATCTCACCTTGCACAACCCTTTGTTCGAGTCAGAAAACTAATTTCTGAACTTTCAACTTGCTTTATTATTATTCAAATAACTTTAAAGGTATTTTGTATTCTTCTAAGACTACTACATATATTATTGACTAATTCTATATAAAAATATGCTACGCTGAGGAAACAAATAGTAGCGCTAACTTTGTCACTACTTATTGTCACACTGCTAAATACTTCGTTCTTGACGAGGTCTTTCGGTGTCTACACTATCTTCAGGTCTTAAACGACGTGACAAAAAAAAACATAAATATAAATAATTTAAACATAAGTAATGACAAAGTTGGTGTTAATATGGCTGCTAATAAAACTAACAAAACTGGAAATAGTAGCACATCACTGGGTGCGTACATGGCATGCCGAAAACGTCAACCTACGCATTTGCTAATGAAAACGACAACCTGGACTTTTGCTGACGAGAACGTCAATCTCGACTTTTGATAACGAGAACGTTAACAACCTGGACTTTTCATAACGAAAACGTCATCCTGAAGGTTTGCTGACGAGAACGTCAACCTGGACTTTTGCTGACGAGAACGTCAATCTCTACTTTTGATAACAAGAACGTTAACAACCTGGACTTTTCATAACGAACACGTCATCCTGGAGGTTTGCTGGCGAGAACGTCAACCTGGATTTTTGCTGACGAGAACGTCAATCTCTACTTTTGATAACGAGAATGTTAACAACCTGGACTTTTGCTGGCGAAAACGTCAAACTGGACTTTTGCTGACGAGAACGTCAACCTGGACTTTTGCTGACGAGAACATCAACCTCGACTTTTGATAACTAGAACGTTAACAACCTAGACGTTTGCTGACGAAAACGTCAACCTAGACTTTTGTTAACAAAAACGTCAACATGGACTTTCCCCTCAGAAGAAACATGTGATATCAGCACAAGCATAGCCTTGTAGAACCCAATAAAATAATCATAAACAATAATTATTTTATTCTGTTGAACTACATGAAAACTGTCGTCAAAATCCTATTGTAAACGATTAATGGAGAAATGTGTCTACTTAAAGGCACAGAAACCAAACGAAAGTTTTAACAATTGTAAACGGGAAAGTTCCCCTACCGAAGACTACTTTTGTGAGCAGACAATCTAACCTTCTTCAATCCGCCTTGTGGCTTCATTTTTATATTGACGACGCGTTTCAAAGCTTGTACGTCATCATCAGATCTTAAAATATCCCTCGTATGAGGTCGTCATAGGTTAAAAATCCA